>CP094635.1:11036123-11148623 GCA_023657505.1 Camelina hispida | reverse complement strand
TTAGAGGTGAGTTGTGTTCTATAGTCCTCGGGTGAAATATCAACGCCTATAAATATCAATAATCTAGTAGAGGTGAGTTTTGTTCTTACTTACAGATTTCTCCAAAACTAATTGTTATATCAATGGAGCCTCACAGAAAACATATGGTCGTCAGCACAACCCTCCACACGTGTCATCCCTGCCGGCGCACCATTCCATACAGAATCTACGTCGTAGTTCATATGTGTGGCATCATAGCCCTCATGTACCATCATGTACACTCACTTCTCACAGCAAACGCACCTATAATAGTAACATGTCTTCTTCTCTTCTCCGATACTGTTCTCTCTTTTATGTGGGCAAGCACAACATCCCTCCGGTTAAACCCGGTTCACCGGACCGAGTACCCTGAAAACTTTGCAGCTAAACCGGAGGACCTTCCGAAGCTGGACGTGTTCATATGCACGGCTGATCCGTACAAGGAGCCTCCCATGGTGGTGGTCAACACCGCCTTATCGGTGATGGCCTACGATTATCCCTCCGATAAGATCTCAGTCTACGTATCGGACGATGGAGGATCATCGTTAACTTTGTTTGCTCTTATGGAGGCTGCTAAGTTCTCTAAGCATTGGCTGCCCTTTTGCAAGAATAACAATGTTCAAGATAGGTCCCCTGAAGTTTATTTCTCATCAAATTCACATTCGTGGACTAAGGAAGCTGAAAATATTAAGGTAAGTGTTTACTTATCATCTTATCACTTGTAATTAGGTTTAGTACGTTTTAAATGTTTAATTTGGACATATATAAGCTCATATATATGCAGGTCAACACAATATTACGTCTTCTCGTACTCGTACGAGCTAGGTAGTTCTAGAACTGTAAACATAATTCACACATTCTTTTTCTGTCGTCTCACTTTCCTTTAATAGTAACCTTTTATTGAGAGAAATGCTTTGAATGAATGCCATGCTTTCTAATAAAATAATGTATGATTCCTTCAAAGCCTTACGTTATTGTCGACAATAATGGTGATTTTGGTCCTATATATGACCCCAAGATTTTGGGACAATGTGACGTAACATATTGAATTTTAAAACATCCATGACATTTTATTTTTTTATCTTTATCGTAAAGATAGGAGTATTAATTGTCTAAATGAAATTAAATAAGTATTTATTTGTTTAAAATATTTGAAGAAATATATGTTAAAATGTGTGGTGGAACACGTACAGATGATGTACGCAGACATGAAGGGCAGAGTAGAGCACGTGGTGGCCAATGGGAACGTTGAGACTGCGTTGATCACATGTGATAACCTACGTGGAGTATTTGATTCGTGGAACCACAAATTCAGTCGTCATGATCACCCCACAATTATTCAGGTATTCATAAATATCTCTATAACTTGAACTACACTGCATGTAAACAAGATCTCAGTTCGAATTAATTCGAGGACAGGTGTTGCAAAATAGCGAGACAGATATGGACAATACTGAAAAACATATGATGCCAAACCTAATCTATGTTTCAAGAGAGAAGAGGAAAGTTTCACCACATCATTTTAAAGCCGGTGCTCTTAATACTTTGGTATATCAACTAAGACCTTAATTAATCTTTAACCTTTTAGTTCGATTTACTAGCATTTCAATAGTTCTTTATTAGTTACTTGCATGTTTTTCTCTATTTATTGTAGATACGAGTATCAGGGGTGATGACAAATTCACCGATCATTTTAACACTCGACTGTGATATGTTTTCAAACGATCCAGCAACACCGGTTCGTTCTTTGTGCTATTTAACAGATCCTAAAATCAAATCCAGTTTAGGGTACGTGCAGTTTCCTCAGAAATTTCTAGGAATAAGCAAAAATGATATATATGCATGTGAGTCTAAACGTCTCTTCAATATTAATATGGTTGGGCTTGATGGTCTAATGGGTCCGACTCATGTGGGAACTGGTTGTTTTTTCAACCGACGGGCTTTCTTTGGTCCTCCATCTAAGTTGATTTTACCAGAGATAGAAGAACTGAGTCCATATCGGATTGCCTATAAGTCCATCGAAGCTCAAGATGTTTTGGCATTAGCACACAATGTAGCAGGATGTATCTATGAGTACAACACCAATTGGGGATCCAAGGTAAATTAAACAAATAACATGTCATGAGTAACTTGATGGTTTAAGTCTATATTAAGTTGAACTTATCATTCACAACTATGCAGATTGGATTCAGATATGGGTCATTAGTAGAAGACTACTACACAGGGTTTATGCTCCATTGTGAAGGATGGAGATCAATTTTTTGCAGCCCTAAAAGAGCTGCATTTTATGGAGACTCCCCAAAATGCCTAACTGATGTAGTGGGACAACAAAAGCGATGGGCCGTTGGGCTTCTTGAGATGTCGTTTTCGAAGTATAGCCCAATTTTCTACGGAATCAAGTTATTGGGGCTGTTAATGGGCTTAGGCTATTGCAACTCTACGTTTCGGCCGTTTTGGTCAATTCCTCTGACCGTCTATGGACTTTTACCCCAACTTGCACTCATCTATGGAGTTAGCGTCTTCCCCAAGGTATCTGATCCGTGGTTTTGGCTTTACATCTTCTTATTCTTTGGTGCGTATGGGCAAGATCTCTCGGACTTTTTATTGGAAGGAGGAACTTATCGGAAATGGTGGAATGATCAAAGAATGTTGATGATAAAAGGACTCTCTTCCTACTTCTTTGGTTTGATAGAGTTCACTCTCAAAACCCTAAACCTCCGCACACCTAAGTTCAACGTCACCAGTAAAGCCAACAACGATGAAGAACAGAGAAAGCGGTACGAGCGAGAAATCTTTGATTTTGAAATTTCTTCGTCCATGTTCTTACCCTTGACTTCCGTTGCCATCGTAAATCTGCTTGCCTTTGTCTGGGGGCTTTATGGTGTTTTCTTATGCGGAGAAGGACTCGTCCTTGAGCTGATGCTGGCGAGCTTCGCAGTGGTGAATTGCTTGCCTATCTATAAGGCTATGGTGCTGAGGAAAGATGATGGCAAAAAACTGCCATAAAGGATTTGTTTCAGAGCTGGGATCTTCACGTTTGTTCTTACTGTGTCAAGTTATTTCTTCCTCAAGTTCTTCACCCGTTAGGGTTAAATTTAATTACAACAGTAATGTATTGTGATGGAATACATTTGTCATCACTTGAACCAACAAAATTAAGATTTACAATTTGTACTGATCTATTTCACTAACAAAACTTGTGTTTTCTTTATTTCATCCCGGGGTTTGAGTCAAACTGGTGAAGTTTGAGGAGAATCTGGATGGTCGTTGTCGTCCTCCACAGCGGTTTTGGTGGAGGAGATGGAAACAGAGGAGCGACACAGAGGACAAGTGTTGTGAGAATAAAGCCAAAGGTGTATACAATCCATATGAAATATGTGTTTACATGAAGGCATTTCTACCAACTCTTCCTTCAGCTCGAATTCTCCCAAACATACGCAACATCTGCAAACACCACCAAAACCAATCAGTCAACCTTTCAATCCACCAAATCAATGATCATATTAACACAAGGACTAGAAAATATCTAATATCAAATAGATTTTGAATCTGCCAGATGGGTATTTTACTATTCAAAATGAGGACAAAAATCCAGTGAATAAAAAGGTACTTCTTGTCTGAAATCTTGATTTTGGTCTTATATATATGGAATTTAAACTTTCCGTTCTTTACTTTTAATATTCCTTAGCTCTAAGCAACGGCCTAAAAACACTGATGAGTAAAGAGCATCTCCATTCCTATATTTCAACTTTCAAGAGGTATAATTCTTAGATATCTCAATTCGGATATTGACGCTGTTAACATAATTCCCTATAGTTCAAGCTCATGAAAACTCACAGATACTAAGATTGAATTGGCCAAGTATAGGATCTAAAAAGTTTAGGTAAAAGTGAAATTTTGGCCAAGTTCGCTTTTACTCGCAGAACACTGAAAAGATCTAAAAAGGTTTAGGTAAAAGTGGAGTTTTGTGACTAAATGTTCTTTTAAAAACTGTGCAGACATTTCAGAAGTCCTTTTTTGTTGTTGTTGAAAGCAAGAAAAGAAGAAACAGGAGTAACTTACAGAGAATCTCTTGTTCCTAGTTCTTCATTGAACAAAACGACATGAAGCTTTTCTTTGAGCTCTAATTTCACATCTAACAAACAAATCTGCAAAATAAAACACAATCAATCTCAGCACTATTCTTCATTCAACTTTATATAACAGCACTAATCTCAGCACAGTTCTCAGATATGTTGATGTAAATGATTCATTCAGTTACTTTTGCACAAAGAAAATGACACTTACCGAAGGGAGATGAGAAGAAGGCTGGTGACTCAAAGAAACAGGGAGAACCATGGGAGGAGAGGAGAGAGAAGAGGCTCTTCTCTTGAGGTAAAAGAGATAGAACAATAGGAAGAGAATGATAGAAAATAAGATGGGAATTGAGAAGATGAAGGCTTGGTAGAGTTTCAGTTGAATTGCTTGTGGGTATAGGTGTGGTGTGATTGGTGATTGAGGATCAACCATGACTTCAAAAGTTTTTTTTTGAAATCAAAGGCAACAAAAAAATCAAAATGAAAGGAAACACACAGATGAGAAATGAGTGTTTTGATGGGAGCTGAGGAGGCACAAGAGGAGGTTATATATAGATATCCTGTGTATGTATATATCTAACCAAAAGCAGGTAACTGTGCAACCATATCAGATTTGGACTGAGATTCTATAATAATATAAAATATCTAAAACTTTCTTTTTAGTAAGGAAAAAAGTAACTTGTACACTATTGACATGCATCTTAATATACCAAATTTCAAGTTATTTTACCTGTAAGGCTGTAACTAGTTTATTAGTTAAGAGATTTTACCTCTACCAATGCAAAATTCAACATATATCCTAAAAAAAATAGGGGCTAGATCTGATGACATAAGAAATTTAAACTGTATATGTAATATGAATACATGTTTATGTAACATCATCAGTAAGGGGAAATGGTGGATAAAAAGAGCCTTTTAATATAAAATACAAGGGTATATATTCCTCATGGCTCTTTTAATATAATGAAAAGGTAAGAAGTGAATAAGCAGGTGATGAGGTTCCACTAAACAAAATGAAGAGAAACTTTATAATGCTTAAGGATTAGATTCAAATGTCTCAATCCTCATTAACATGGGACCTATATAATTATTAAAACCCATCATTTCATTTGCTGACTCATTTTTGGTTATTAGATTATTTGACACTAGCTAAGCATAAATCATATGCTTCTTCTTTTGCCTACCCTTCCCCAGAAAAGAATGAAACAAAAGCATATGTAAAAGTTTTCTTGGGCAACTAGGTTTCTACACCAAAATCTAGAATTCTTGGTGATCAAGTCCAAGCAAGCAGTAAAAATCAATCACAAACTTCAACCAATAGACATAGACCAACCCCACTTAAATACAACCACACTGTTACTATGTACATCTTCTGTAAGCTTTCATTTCTTATATTCTTCTCTTTTACTTTTGAAAAGTGGTGATTACTTACATAAATATATCTATACCTATGGCCTCTTCACTTGGATTAGGACAAGATTCTCAACTCAAATCTAAGAATTTTCATTTATTTATTTAATAAGATTTGAAATAAGTCAATAGCCTACCAATATTTGTTAACTACCGAGATTATATGATTTTAGTTTAAGCAAGACAATCCTGCCAACTTTTCACATTTCATCCAAAGAAGATTTCCTAGTGAACTACTCAACTCAAACACAAATGAACAGTCAACCAGTAACTTCATTTCTCAAATCTGTTAACTTTAGGGAAATAGTCGGGTTTATACTTTTTGAACAATAATTTTTCACTACCAGCAAAAGCAGATAAGTTTTCTTGACGTCTTTTAATAAACTGACACATAAACTTACCAAGATGATTGTGCCTAGGACCCCCAAATAAATATCTTGATTTAGGATTTGATTTGTGACCCACATTGATCAGTTTTTTCCCTTTTCCCTTTAGTGATAGACAGCTTTTTGTATTTTTACGTTTGTTTATCAACAACTTGGCCCTTTTAGTATGGCATATATATTGCTCATTCTGTTGAGGTCTACTATCGAATTAGCCAAAACTTCCCATATCAATTTCAATATAATATCTGGTGTGTAAAAGAACATCTACGCATATAGAGACTAAAATAAGCCTCATTTGTATATTATCACAGAAATATCTATAATGCCAGTAGGTTCCATTTACTAAATAATAAACATTTATGTATATTTCTATCACTGGTGATAGTGGATCCTGAGAGGTGACCTCCCTCGCTCATAGTGGGAATGATCAAAAGATATCACTAACTTAGATTCTAAATGGATGAGTTTAGGGATTATAAAACTATTTGATATAGCTTTGCTATAAATACAAAATATGAAGACCCCTGAACTTTTGAAATCGTTTTAAAGATCTTGGTAGAAGCAGACACATACTAACTTTTAAGGTTACAGACACTTACAGTTATGTGGTTCTTACGGTTTTTGGCTTAAGGACTCTAGTCTCCTATTTCGTCGACACTACATTTTCTTATTAACCTCTAAGTCAGAAATAAACTTCTATCTCTACTATGTATACCCTGGATTAATTGAATCCAATATAGCACATATTACTTCATATCTTATGTCATTCATATTTTCACAGAATTGTCTCTAGATGGATTACACCAAAATAAACCTTGCTAGGCAGATTAAACTTTCAAGCAATTCAAAAAAATGCCTAGTCTCTAATTCTTAAACTTGGGTTGGAAAGCAATCATGTTGAAAGGCAAAAGTCACAGGAAGAATAAGGTAAAAAGGGGGAAATTTACCTTTTGAGGTGTAAATGTGATGTTGATGTTTGCTTAAACTCCAAGGTCTAAATTTGGAAGGTCTTGCAGATGTGTCTTTGAGCCATCATTTTTGCCAGCAAAAAGAGCTTTGACGCACCAGAAACTGTTGAAAATGAGCAACGTGAAAGGTTGGTAGAGGCCAAAGACACGTCACTATAGAACAATAAGTATATGAAAAGCTGACCTCTAGAACCTTTAAAGAATCTATAATGCATGTAAACTGGGACATTTTCTGATCTCTATATGCTGATTTTGAGCAAACATAAGCCAGTCGATATGAGTAATGTATGTTTTCTAAGTGGACCCAAATTGATAACTCACTTAAGTTATAACCAAACGAGATATAACTCACTTTTGATCAGACAAATACAGCTGTATCTCAGCCTTAAGAAAAAACTGTACTTTGATTCTATTAAGCTTTTTTAGTCTACACCAATAATATACCGTACACCAATAATTATGTAACCTTTTAAGTCACACAGAAGGTTTCTTAATTCTTGAAATAAAAACAATCGGAAGATCTCTTAAATGTTGCCGGCGACGAGATCTGTGAATTTCAAAACTTTTAGTTTTGGTTTTGGTAAAGATGAATCATTCAAATGTGAGAAAGCTAAGTACTTTTCATGGATTGATATTCAAAAGAAACCTATCCACCTCTGCTTTCGCATCACAGAAGAGTTTTTCAGATAAAAAGTTCTTTAATTCGAACAATGACGATGTTGGTGTTGTGGAGCGATTATGTAAAGCTAACAGATTTGGTGAAGCCAGTGATGTTTTATGCGGACAGAAGCTTTTACGAGAAGCTGTTCAACTTCTGGGTCGAGCAAAGAAGCAACCTGCTTCTGCTTATTGTAATCTCATCCAAGTTTGTAGCCAAACACGCGCTCTTGAAGAAGGTAAGAAGGTTCATCAACACATTAGAACTTCTGGGTTTGTACCTGGGATCGTTATATGGAACCGTCTTTTGGGTATGTATGCGAAATGTGGTAGCTTGGTTGATGCACGTAAGGTGTTCGACGAAATGCCTAAGAGAGATGTGTGTTCGTGGAACCTAATGGTTAATGGGTATGCGGAGGTTGGGTTTGTTGATGAAGCGAGGAAGTTGTTTGATGAAATGCCTGAGAGAGATAGTTATTCATGGACGGGTATGGTTACAGGGTATGTTAAGAAGGATCAGCCTGAAGAGGCATTGGTGTTGTATAGTTTGATGCAAAAGGTACCGGATTCAAGACCTAATATTTTTACAGTTTCTAGTGTGGTGGCTGCTGCTGCGGCGGTTCCATGTATACGTAGAGGGAAAGAGATTCATGGGCATATCGTTCGAGCTGGTTTGGATTCAGATGAGGTGCTTTGGAGTTCGTTGATGGATATGTATGGGAAATGTGGCTGCATTGATGAAGCAAGAAACATCTTTGATAAGATTGTTGACAAAGATGTTGTCTCGTGGTCATCAATGATAGATAGATATTTCAAGTCTCGTAGATGGCGAGAAGGGTTTTCTTTGTTTTCTGAGTTGGTAGGTTCTTCTTGTGAACGACCTAATGAGTACACTTTTGCTGGAGTTTTGAACGCTTGTGCTCATCTCACGAAAGAAGAGCTAGGGAAGCAAGTTCATGGATACATGACAAGGATTGGGTTTGATCCTTACTCTTTTGCATCAAGCTCTCTTGTAGATATGTACACGAAATGTGGAAGCATCGAAAGTGCAAAACATGTTGTTGATGGATGTCCTAAACCTGATTTAGTTTCTTGGACTTCTTTGATTGGTGGCTATGCTCAGAATGGGCAGCCTGATGAAGCCTTGAAGTATTTCGATTTGCTCCTCAAATCTGGCACGAAACCGGATCATGTTACCTTTGTAAACGTCCTCTCTGCTTGTACTCATGCCGGGTTGGTTGATAAAGGACTTGAATACTTTCACTCGATAGCAGAGAAACACGGGTTATCGCATACCTCTGATCATTACACTTGTCTTGTTGATCTATTAGCTCGGTCTGGAAGATTCGAACAGTTAAAGAGCATCATTAGCGAAATGCCGATGAAACCGAGTAGGTTTCTATGGGCTTCTGTGCTTGGTGGGTGTAGCACTTATGGAAACATTGAACTAGCAGAGGAAGCGGCTCAAGAACTGTTCAAAATAGAACCGGAAAATCCTGTTACTTATGTTACAATGGCTAATATCTATGCTGCAACAGGAAGATGGGAGGAAGAAGGGAAAATGAGAAAGAGAATGCAAGAAACCGGAGTCACCAAAAGGCCCGGTTCAAGCTGGACCGAGATAAAACGGAAGCGTCATGTATTCATAGCAGCAGATACTTCGCATCCAATGTATAACCAAATAATTGAGTTCTTGTGTGAATTGAGGAAGAAGATGAAAGAAGAAGGGTATGTTCCTGCTACTAGTCTTGTATTGCACGATGTAGAAGATGAACAGAAAGAATATAATCTTGTGCATCATAGCGAGAAACTTGCAGTCGCGTTTGCGATTTTATCGACACAAGAAGGAACAGCGATTAAGGTGTTTAAGAATTTGAGGTCTTGTGTGGATTGTCACAGTGCTATTAAGTTCATATCGAAGATCACAAAGAGGAAGATAACCGTAAGGGACTCGACTCGGTTTCATTGCTTTGAGAATGGACAATGTTCTTGTCGAGATTATTGGTAACGAAAAAAAAAAAACAATGTTTGATACATCCGTTTTAAGCCACTATGATTGATTTGTACTACAATGGCAAATTAGTCAGTTAGTCATAGAAATTGTAAAATTTTACATTGTTTAAAGGGTTTATGTTTTCGTCGACACTACATTTTCTTATTAACCTCTAAGTCAGAAATAGACTTCTATCTCTACTATGTATACCCTGGATTAATTGAATCCAATATAGCACATATTACTTCATATCTTATGTCATTCATATTTTCACAGAATTGTCTCTAGATGGATTACACCAAAATAAACCTTGCTAGGCAGATTAAACTTTCAAGCAATTCAAAAAAATGCCTAGTCTCTAATTCTTAAACTTGGGTTGGAAAGCAATCATGTTGAAAGGCAAAAGTCACAGGAAGAATAAGGTAAAAAGGGGGAAATTTACCTTTTGAGGTGTAAATGTGATGTTGATGTTTGCTTAAACTCCAAGGTCTAAATTTGGAAGGTCTTGCAGATGTGTCTTTGAGCCATCATTTTTGCCAGCAAAAAGAGCTTTGACGCACCAGAAACTGTTGAAAATGAGCAACGTGAAAGGTTGGTAGAGGCCAAAGACACGTCACTATAGAACAATAAGTATATGAAAAGCTGACCTCTAGAACCTTTAAAGAATCTATAATGCATGTAAACTGGGACATTTTCTGATCTCTATATGCTGATTTTGAGCAACCATAAGCCAGTCGATATGAGTAATGTATGTTCTCTAAGTGGACCCAATTTTTCTTCAAATTGATAACTCACTTAAGTTATAACCAAACGAGATATAACTCACTTTTGATCAGACAATTACAGTTGTATCTCAGCCTTAAGAAAAAACTGTACTTTGATTCTATTAAGCTTTTTCAGTCTACACCAATAGAATACCGTACTCAAATCTTGATGAAACAACTTCCATATGGTGGCTTTTACTGGTATCAGATTCTGATGGTGATTTTGTTGAGGACATTGACATTTGCCAGTTATGATCAGAAAATGTGTCTCCTGCCATGGTCAGTCTCTGAAGAATATAACTGACTGCAAAGAGAATATAAAGAGGGTCACACGACAGCTATAGAGAGGTTTCCTGAACTAAACATAAAGAAAGCTGATATATCCAAAACACACACATGGCTTTTTCTGCACGAAAATGTTGTATAGTTTCTGAGAGATAATAGAACAAACCGACGGGTAAAAAAAAGCAGAGAAATAGAGATATTCGAACCTAAATGACTGTCTGGTATTGAGCTTAATGTGATGCAAAAGGTTTGCATAAAGTCATAAACTGCAAATTAGTAAAACAAAGATTCAGTGTGAATGTAAAACAATTGGCTGGAGATATCTAATTGTGGAATCATAATAATCCATCTATTGGATTGTATATACCAATGCACCAATGAAAAAAATGTGAACCAGTCTCACAGTATGGTAGAAGAAATAGATTCAGCTCTGTTGCATAAGCCGATAAGCGTGAGGCGGAAAATATCGTAAATTAGTTGAATGCTATCAGCAAGATGTGAAAAGATACGGCATTTTTGCAAGTCCCTATCTCCAAAAATAGGGAAACAAGATAAGCATCAAACCTTTTTGTTGTTGGATTTAACTGTGTTTGGACTGGACTGAGTGCTCTCCCCTTTCTGCTAGAAACAAAATCCAAATGATGTAAAAAAATTAGTCGGTGTACAATACGAAATAGGGAACTAGGAAACTAAAACACTAGAGTTTAACACAAAGAAACAACAGCCATGAATCAATTAGCTCATATTCAGAATCCTTTTCCGAGTCCCAAATTGCATATCACAACGGACAAGGCTCCACATATATAAAGCTCACATCAGAATTTGAATACTCAAACTCGGAAACCAAAATCAAACTATGAATCGTTTACCAATTTGCCCCACCATTTAAAAAAAAAAGCCACAACGAACTCCGAAATCAACTCACTACAAGACTAATGCGACTAGTAGTAGTACGAGACAATTCGGACGAAAATCGAAGAAATTAAAATCACATAACAATGCCTGGTTCTGAAACTAATTGAAGAACGAGATTGAGCTCTGAATAAAAGAATGGAAGCAAAAAAAAAAAAAAAAAAAAAAAACCCATTCTGCTGTAGATCTGCTTGCTACATACTTTTCTAATTTTGCTTCATCTCTTCTTCTCCGTCCGCATGCCCTTAATTACGAAAACAAAACAAAAAAGAAAACTGTAAAATTGCGTTTTTGCTAATTTGAATTTTCTAAAATGGGCCGCCAAAAAAACTTTGAGATCGGACCCGAAAGCTTTTCGACTGTGCGAGTGGTGTTGAAGACCACATCAGTGAAAAAGAAAGGAAAAAAAAACAAAAAAACATATAATATCCCTAATATTTATATTAAAAAAAACAGTAAAACCTCTATAAATTAAATCCCTTTTTAATAAAAGTTAATTACACAACGTAGATTTTGTACACTTTATAGTTTTAATAAATGGTTACAAATGGTTACAAATAGGTTATAGATAGGTTGTAGATTAATCTATATATTAATATTAATGGTTACACCTAAATATTAAGGATATTCCAAATTGATAATTGATATATTAATAGTAACAAATAAAATCATGGACATTACAAACTGTATTTTTTGAAGATTTTAGTCCTATGTTTCCAAAGATCTTTAAGCACAATATTACAAAATTCTTTTCCACATATTTTATCGATAAGACTACAACGTTAACCTAAGATAGATTATGAAATTGATAGATTGATTGATTACAAGGTAAATAGTGGGTTACATGATAGATTACAAAATAAAATTTAACCAGTGTTATAGCACGGGTACTTATATAGAATCATTAACAATAAAACTTACAAAATATATAATTTTTTTCAAGCTTTCATATTTAACATATGATTTATTGCATAATGTTTTATCAAAAAAAAAAACTTTTAAAAACAATAATAGAAATTGTATTTTATATAAAAATACAATAGAAATAATATGAATTTCAATCTGTGTTCTGGCACTGGTCTTAATCTAGTATCACATTTAAGATGTGGTTTTACAAGTTGTATATAACATGCATTTTTTAACTGATGTGGTCTTTAGATTTTCAAAACTTTTGGGATTTATATCATGGTTTGTGCAACATTAATTATTATAAGTCTTTATCAATAAAGAAGAAAAAAAAACATTGACCATTATTACAATTAATATGAAGATGCGATCATGTTAGATATTTTTAAAAACAATAATTTGTTGTAGATTTAACATTTAACATTTTTGGGAAAAAGTCTCTCAGTCATACTATTAAATTATTAATATTCCAATTTCTAAGTGTTTAATCGGACCGACGTACTATTTTCCCCTCGGAACTATCATATCGTGTCAGTTTCCCATCGATCTTTGACTTCTTACCAGTTTTCCTTCGGACTTATATTCTCCGCCTATTTCTCCCCCAATCCATACTTCTCTACCTATTTTCCCATCAAATTGGGTTTACACGGTTTTGGGTCTAACCCCGATAAAAACCAATGTTAAACCGGTATAAAATCAATTTATACCTAAAAATCGAAATTGAAAAGCCTAGAATTTATCTCACCCAAAACCTCTCTATACTCGAATCGTCTTGGTTCTGATTAACATCAAGAGACTCAAGCAGAGTGGTGTGGTACTGAAGCGCATGGATCACAGTGGCACCCGACTTACCAGAATGTCCCGTTGCAGCACCATGCGTCTGGAAACGGCGCGTCGTTACGGTCACAACCTCTATCTTAACCGGAGACGACGGAGTTTATAGGGAGATTCACCGCAATTGCTTCTTTTTCCAATGAACGGAGAGAGAGAGGCCAATAAGCCGGGTTTAGAAGAAGCTCGATGCTTAGTAACTCGATTTCAAACGAAACCTTGACTTCTCCGGCGAAAGTTTTGAGATTTTCCTTTGTGAATCGAAGCTCGAACTCGTCGGAGACTGTTGAAGGAGGAGGAGCAACGTCTGTTAATTTAAGAGATGGTGTTCTGTTTCTTCTTCTTCCACCAGAAGCGAGTTCTTGCATTAGAGACGACCACTGTCCTCTGTAACCAACATCGAAATCAATAATGTGGATCTGATCAAACCCTGAATCGTTACACGGTTTTGTTAATATAGAATCTCATCTTCGTCTAGATCGTTGCTATCGCTCGACATATTTTGGTGGATTTCAGATGATCGTTTTTATGCCTCCTCCGCCTTGAGCTATCGTTATAGAGATCTGACGAGAAGCAAATTATGTTGTGAGGATTTCTTTTTCAATTTTCAGAGAGAAAGGGAAAAAATTGATTTGGGGATTTTTTGATTTTTAGGTTAAATTATGTTTAGTTATGTAATCGGGTTGTAATCCGGTTTAATAGGATTTAATTTGGTTAATAAGGTTTGTGGTTGGTTAATCAAAACAATAAACCGTTAAAACCAATAAGATGGGAAATTAGATGAGAAGTTTAAGTTCGATGGGAAAATAGGCAGAGAAGTATGGTATCCGGGAGAAATAGACGGAGGATATAAGTCCGAAGGAAAACTGGTAAGAAGTCAAAGATCGACGGGAAACTGATACGATATGATAGTTCCGAGGGGAAAATAGTACGTCGGTCCTGTTTAATCAGATAATATCTTTTGCAGGAAGGTTTGATCGATCGTCAATCAATATACATGTCTAATGTCTCGATCGTTTTCTTCACGTAATTTGCTATTTACCAATCTACAAGTTGACCCCGTTATCTTGGAAATGTTGGCATGCGTTGACATTTTCCTCATTTTTTTGTGTGTTTATTTGTCAACTACTAATTTTTTAAGGGCCCTTGGTTTTTTTAAAATCAATAGTAGTAATATATATTCTTCTTTTTTTATTAGTTGTCATTTTAGAGTTAAAATTTTGTGTCATAATATTTGTCCTTTTAGATTTTCAATGTAAATGTTTGGTAAAAATTCCAATTTTATCAAACTGTTTTAATGTTTTAATCAATAATAAAATTAGAAAATATGTTAAAAATAATAAAACAAAAAAATTAATGGTTTTTTTAATTTGTATGAAACAATCTTAGACTACAAGTAAATTTAAACGGAGAGTATTTTGATTCTAAGTGTTTTTATTATTTCACTATCTTAAGTTTTTCATGTTCATTAATACGCAGCCGAATTTGAACAAGTTCCTCTTACGTGTGATTTAATAATAGTATAATTTTTGCGGTGTCGCTGGTTCTTTTAGGACATTTTCCACATGAATCAATAATCTTTTACTAAGGCAATGTGATGTCTTTTTATTTACAACAGTACATGTCATATCTATACAAATAGTATGAAATTTTTAATTTCAAAATGAGCTCATTAAAGTTTACTACAGTATTATATTAAGAAAAAGATTCGTTAAAAGAAAAAGTAATTCAATAAATATATATATATTGCTCTTTGACGTCGTCAAAACCACTGAATAAAGTAAGTTTACTGGCGACAAAAAAAAACAAACTATTTCATTGTATTGTTTATTTTATATAGCCGACCATCCATAATGATTACTCTTAAAATGTTAATTATTATGTTAGTGACTACACTGCTATTTGTCGTCTTGTTCTAAAAACAACAAAGACTGAAAATTTTAGAATCTAACGTTTTAGTCATGCGATCGTAAGTTCGTAACATAATGACCGATGCCGTTAAAAGTTCGGAGAGGTTTAAGAGAAACTATAATCAACCGTAATGAAGAAATATACAAGTTTTTTTACACAACTAATCTTATGTATATTCTTTTGAGATATTTATATATGTATATATAGGCGGATGATCACAAACAATTTTATGTTGAAAGAGAGAGAACTATGACATATTGAGTGATACTTTTTCTTTAAATATTTCTGAAATCAAACATGTTTTTCTACGGAATTGGAACACGCTAATTAAAAAAGCATAAGACAACACGTACAGACTATTATATAAAGACATCCTCACTGGTTTCTCAGCTACGGTTTATTATGATTATTGATTTTAAGAGTTGGCCTGCGAGAGTCATAATGACGCTGATCTATTGATGAAAATTCAGCATATAAGAATTATGTTGTATTTGTATATTTCATGGCAGAGGACAGTTAAAGCTAAAAAAAACATTTGAAGGTTTCGGATAATTCATATAAGGAAGAAGACTCATGATTCATAAAAGGTAATGGTTTTTACGCGGAATATAACGAGAAGCTTCTAGTAAATGTTTGTTATTTGTGTTTTGAAAACGTTAGAAGAGTGATTTACATTTTTTTACCTTACTAAAATCTAACTCTAACATTAACATGTTCATGGCAGAACGACTTATACGGTTATATATAAACAGTCCGCAAGTTTATGACGCTAATTTATATAAGTTATATCCATTCAAAAGACTCTCCGGATATATGAAATCTTGAGACGATAATTCCAGATCATGTGATGGATCTCATATAACTTCCCGACCACTACTTTTGAGTTGATGTACAAACGCCAAAGGGAATGGTGAGGGTGACATTTTTTCTGAAAAATATACTTTAAACTCGAAACTTGAAAATATATATGACATATTCGGCTAACGAAAAAACAAAGTAGATAGTGGGATTTCTTTACGTTTTTAATTATTTTATGGTTGAAAATATATGATTTCCATAATCATAATATATATACAAACTATCGAAAGTGGAACCCGTATCACGATTTTGGCTTTATTTTATTCGTTGGCTATTAAAATTATAAAGAAGACTAATGATACTATCGCCTGTTCCATTTCGATCCCACACTTTTATGCTTGTTTTTTTTTTTTCTAATTCCCCCACTTGATATTTAGTAATGAACAATTCTTGGGTTCACCCCTAGGGGTGAACCCTTCTTATTCACCCCCTCCTCCTTAAGGAAACAAATTATTAATTAAGGAATCAAATTATGTATATCAATTAATTTTAAAATTATTAATTCTAAACATTATACCATAGTTTTAAATTATAAAATCTAAGCCCAAATCACTCTTTTTATAAATCCAAATTAAATTTTAATTTTCTTTAATTGTAAAATCTAAACCCTAACCACTATTTTATAAACCCAAACCGACATATAATTTTGCTTGATTTTAAAATCTAAACCCTAAACACTATTTTGTAAACCCAAACCGACATATAATTTTACTTAATTTTAAAATCTAAACCCTAAACACTATTTTGTAAACCCAAACCGACATATGATTTTGTTTAATTGTAAAATCTAAACCCTAAACTCTAATAACTCTTTTGTAAACCCAAACCGACATATAATTTCATTTAATTGTAAAATCTAAACCCTAAACTCTAACCACTTTTTTGTAAATCCAAACCGACATATAATTTTGTTTAATTGTAAAAACTAAACCCTAACCACTTTTTTGTAAACCCAAACCGTTATATGATTTCGTTTAATTGTAAAATCTAAACTCTAATCATTATTTTATAAACCTAAACCAACATAATTTCCTTAATAAAAAAGCTACAGAATTGGTTTCCTTAATTTGTTTTGTCTTTTTATTTTAATTTTGATTTATTTTATAAACATGATATGACATGGCAATTTGATTGGTTGATTAGGAGGGGGTGAACAAGAATAGTTCACCCCTAGGGGTGAACCCAAGAATTTTTCTTTAGTAATCTAATATGTTCTACTTAATTATATAGCCTTCGATGAAAACCTGTAACAGATTCAAATGTAAAAAGAAAATATACTTTATAATATTTAAGGAAATGTACCAATGTAAAAATAAAGTTATAGAAGCGTGAAACCAGAAACATAGACAGTGTGTAAATGCAGATGAGGCAATAATAAAGTGCTGAAAGTAAAGAACACAAGAACTTTGTTAACGAGGTTCGGTTTTTCCTACTCTCCGGGACCTAGTCCAGATTTCGATTCCACTAGAACAAGAAAGCAAATATAACCTATTCGCAAACGCGTAAATTAAGCACAACCCTCTTAATTCACCGCTCCGCTCTATAACATGAAATCTTAAGAATAATTCTCTACCCTTAACTAGACTAACACCAAGCCTAGATTTAAACCAAGGTAACCTAACATTGGGCTAAACTCCCCCACACCAACAGAAAGCTCTCTAGGATTCTAACCTTTATGTCTCAGCTCTCTTACTTCTCTAGGACGTGCCCAACACCTCCTTATATACCCATCAAGACTTCCTAATCACAATAGGAGAAGATTTCCAAATCTCATAAGAAAAAGACTTTTTCCTTTTTGCTATTTTCCTTTTCCTTGTAAAACTCCAATTTAATCAACCAAAGAAATAGAAGTTTTCCTCTTCAATTCATCCTCAAATCTTCCTTCAATAATTTCTTCTCAAACCTTCTAGAAACTTCTCACGCACATAAAACACCAACAATCTTGTATCACATCTTGAATCACACAGACACTACTTCAGCTATCCAATACATCTTCACAGTGATTGGAAGCACTATGAAGTGCTTATTTCACGAGTTAAAAAAATATATATAGCTAATGTCACCATTCACAGTTCATTTGAATAGATTGTGTTTTCTCCAAAAAGTATAAAAAACTTAAGTGCGTTTTTTAAAACAGAGTAATTAACCCATGACAGCTTTTGTTTCCATGAATACCAATTACCCAGCATATTGTTTATAAAACGCACTGGGTAAAGCAAAATAATTATTTACTTGTTTTATTTAATTAATTTATAACTTTATTTCTTCACAAAGTATTAAATAATAAGTTTTTAATATATAAAAACAGATTTATATAAATAAATAAATAAACAGATTAATATAAACTGTTAAGTATATCATAAATCATGGGGTTTCCATATATTAATTCTTTTGAATTTTTTTAATCCAGTTTGAAAGTTTTTGTATTTTCTTGATCATGTACAAACGATATTACAAAGTATATAAAGACTCAATGGTTACAAAGATCTTCCAAAAATATTGCGGAAGATATCTAACTAGTATTGACTTAGTTGAGAAGAGTTTTGATGACCGAATATTTTGTATTCGTTCAGAGTTTACTTTATTTTAAAATTTATACATCTTCACTGAATTATATACAAAATTGTACAATTTTATTGTTTCATATCTATTTTTTCTAAATACTATACACACACATATATATATATACATAACTGAATATATATCTATATATAATAGCACACCCATTATTTTGTCAACTTTTAATCCAACGGATGAGATTAGTTCCCATTTAATCCAACGGTTTAAAATTATTAATCGTGTCCTTTCGTCGCACCCCCATCTTTCAAAAATCACACCTCTTAATTTTTGCATCTCTTTGTTGTAGCTCATGGTTTCAAAAATCACATCATTTAATTTTTATACCTTTTTTTATTTCACACATCTATGTGTTACATCTCTTTGTTGTACCTCCATGTTTCACATCTATTAATTTTTACACCTTTACATTTTACACATCTATGTCTTACACATCTTTGTTTATTATATATACACTTTTTTTGACTACATAACAAGTTTCGAAAAATTGTTTTCTGAGTACCAAATAAGGTCAACTTTAATATAACGGATGAGATTGTTTCTATTATCTCATCTAACGGTTTAAAATTATTAATGATCCCAATAGTTGCAAGTTTTTTTTTTCAATAATCGTGTTTCTTCGTCGTACCCCCATCTTTTAAAAATCGCACCTATTTAACCCTTTGTTAATGATCTCAAAAATTGCAATGTTTCGGTCCAACAATTGTGTCTCTTCGTTGCACCCCCAGCTTTCCATGTTGGCACCCGTTAGTTTTCACACCCTTTTGTTTTACACCTATTTGTTTATATTTTATATAAAGTTGCAATGTTTTCATCCAACAATTGTGTTTCTTCGTCGTACCCCTAGCTTTAAATGGTTTCACTTGTTAGTTTTCACACCTTTTTGTTTCACACCTCTTTGTTTTCACACTCTTTGTTTTTATATATTTACAGATTACAGATTTTTATGGACTTTGAAAAGAGTTTTTGTTCTTTGAGTATTATTAATGATATCACTCATTGTTAATGATCTCAAAGTTGCAAAGTTTTGGTCCAACAATTGTGTTTCTTCGTTGCATCCCCAGCTTTCCATGTTGGCACCCGTTAGTTTTCACACTCTTTTGTTTTACATCTCTTTGTTTATATAAAGTTGCAATGTTTTGATCCAACAATTGTGTTTCTTCGTTGTACCCCTAGCTTTCAATGGTTGCACTTGTTAGTTTTCGCACATTTTTGTTTCACACCTCTTTGTTTTCACACTCTTTGTTTATATATATATATATATATATATATAGATTTGTATGTACTTTGAAAAGAGTTTTTGTTCTTTGAGTATTATTAATGATCTCACCCTTTGTTAATGATCTCAAAGTTGCAAAGTTTTAGTCCAACAATTGTGTTTCTTCGCTGCACCTCCAACTGTTTGTTATATAAAGTTGCAGTGTTTTGATCCAACAATTGTGTTTCTTCGTCGTACCCCTTGATTCAATGTTTGCAATTGTTAGTTTTTGCATCTTTTTGTTTGACACCTTTTTGTTTCACACGTCTCTATTTTCATATTTTTGCATCTTTTCGTCGTAATCCCATCTTCAAAAATCGTACCTATTAGTTTTTTCACATTTTTTTCACCCCTCTATGTTTTACACCTTTATATTTTACACCTCTTTGTTTGTTATATATAAACTTTTATGGAATACAAAAACAAGTTTCGAATTTATTGTTTTCTAAGTATTTTTAAACTTACAAGTTAATAAATAAAATCATAGATTTATATGTTTATATATTATAGCAAACTCACTTTTAGGGGTCAATTTAAATATAATGGATGAGATTATTTTTATCATCTCATCTAACTGTTTAGATTTGTTAATGATCTTAAAAATTGCAATATTTTGATCCAATAATTGTGTTTCTTCGTCGTACTTCCAGCTTTCAATATTCACATTTGTTAGTTTTCGCACATTTTTGTTTCACACCTCTTTGTTTTCATATATATATATATATATATATATATTTATGGATCTTGAAAAGAGTTTTTGTTATTTGATAATTGTTTAATACCTCTAAATTTAAAAATTATGAGTATTATTTTCTTTCAATTTATTAATCAACATTAATTCACTCATGTTTGTTAAAAAATTTGGATTTTTTATTTGTTGATTCGTTCATCTAACTTTTGTTTGGTGTCGTTTTCCATCTAATTGTATTGATCATCTCTTTCAAGTATTAACTTAGGTAATTAATGGTGATTTCTAATTTTTCATAGATTTGACTTTTTAGTCAATTTGGTTGATTGCAGCTGCAGCTATGAGCTATTTCTCCGTGATTCTCTTATTATTTTTTATAAATTTCGATAGAATAACAATTTAAATTTTATTCTGTGTGAATATCTTTTAAAATTGATTATCTGAGTATGATTCAGTAAACCTAAATTTATATATCTTTAAAATTATTCTTTTATTGTCACTGAATCGATTTTTCATTATAATATATATAACAAATATTTTATTTAACTAATTTGGTTAATTCATCTTAGTCATTACTCATGAATTATATATTATACATTAAAAAATTATCAAAAAAATTTCACTCGAAATGTGAAATTAACAATGTTAATCATTTCAAGTTTTCACTTTCCCGTGCCGTAACGCACGGGCCGATATCCTAGTTGTTTTAAAAGTAAAACAACATAATTACCAATTTTCTTATTAACAATACTGCTAGTAGTTTTTTATCAACTAAATATTATTTCATATTACTTATTTTTTATAAACCGTATTTATTCTGCAAATATTTTTCTACCGCACGAACCGCAGTTAAACTGTACCGTACAATAAAATTGTTTTATCCGCACAGCCAAATATGTTGTTACCATATGTACCCACAAATGTATGATTAATAGTCCTTGTTAATAATACAGTAATAAACGCCGACTTCTTTCTTTTTTTTTTTTTTTTTTTTTTTGGCAGCACGCCGACATCAGATAAACCAAAACCATTACCACTTAGGAGTCTTATCACAATTTCACTACTACTGTATTTTTGATATGAATAATATACATAAATATAATTGACTGGATGTGGTAAAGTATAAACAGAGCCAACTATAGAGTAGTAGTAGTAGTGTTTGTTTATGTTTTTAATTTGTCCGTTAGTGTGGTTTTCTTAACTTGTTAGCAAACTATATATATTTATTCTTTTCTTTTGTTAGCAAAGTATTGGTGTGAAGAGTTAGTTTACTCAAGAAGCCTAAGCTCAACTATAATTTTATTGTTAACTACTGATAATCAAGAGCATTGAAACATTTTTCAATCAAAAAAGAGCATTTGAACATTTAATTATTTTATTTCTATGTGAATTCCAGAACTACGTTTAAGCATAATATAAAGAATAATTTTGGAACAGCTGATCCATCTAATTCACCTTGTCAATTCTTTATCAAGTTGACGCTTTCTTAATATATATTTTTAATTTATTTTATTTTTGGTCAAACGCTTTCTTAAACTGTAGTATAAAGTAATTCCTAGTTTAATTAATACAAGTGGCAAAATTTTCTAACAGTTCTAATCCATTTATATTTATAATTTTAATCATCTTTAGTAAATATTTCTTTCTCCTTTTTAGCAAAGCTTTTTATGATGCATTTTCTCTTCCAATCAAAAACCGACATATAAATAATTTATTTTACCACTGAAAGATTACAAATTCTAGAATAAATGTTAGACTTTATGAAAGAGATGAAGGAAAAAAAAATGCAGAACTAATTTTGGAGATATCACTAGTGTTTATATTGTCGCTCATCCCAAATTTGAGTAAACAATAATTCTTTGATAAAAATAAAAACATTCAATAGAACTGAATACTATAAAATAATATTAGAAAAGTATATAATGGTAACAACTATTCATGTTAATTTAGATGGTTTTCTCTTAATAATTGTAGGTATTAAAATACAAACAACATGATTAAACCCAAGTTGAAGGATTATAAAATATATAAAAACTGAACTAATCCATCAAAAAATTAACTAGTGAATCGCACTATAAATTCCAAAAAGAATCAGGTAGGCCCAGAATTTGTCTTTTCTCCACTTCTCACAAATTCCCATTATTAATCCCCAAAAGGCATTACGTAATAATTTTTAATAATTTTTTCCGCTGTATTATTTAATACTAATAAAAGTTTCACAAGTTTTTTCCACACTTGAATAAATAAATTAAGGATTAAAAGCAAATTTGATTGGTGCATTCCCACCACGAGGTATGCTGAACGTGTCGTTTAAAGACAGCCGTCGTACTTGACAATGCAGAAAATGCTACAAACTATTCCAATAATAATATCCACTAATAACTAATGACAGACTAACAGTACTAATTATATCACACAATTTTTACTTTTTAACAAAATTATATTCATATGTAAAATTACCTTAATTATCCGAACAAACAACCACAATATATGTAAAAAATAATAATAATAATAATAATAGTATTTTATAGCTGTCGAAATTATGAATGGTGAATAAAATCTCGAGGAATATATTAAAAAAAAAAGATCTACAAGAATAATAATATTTTAAATATTTGGGACACAGTTGTATTGTGAAGCAGAGAATCGATTCTCAATATATTATCCGAAAAAATGTTTTTTTTTTTTTTTTTTTTTTTTTAATTTTCAATTTGTTTGTTTGTTTGATACAGTGTGATATTATGGAATCACACACTCTGCCAATTTGACCTTTCTCTCTCTATCTCTCTCGCTTCCTTCTCTCTTTCTTCTATCTATCCATATCGGAAACAGATCAATAGAAGAGAATTTGCAGACGCAACGGGAAAAAAAAAAAATTCCAGAAGCTGCTTTTGGATTATTAAAAAAAATGTGCGAGCCCGATGATAATTCCGGTAGAAACGGCGTCCCTCATCCTCCTTCGTCGAGGTCAAGGGAGCTTCTTATGGATGTTGACGACTTAGATCTTGACGGTTCCTGGCCGTTGGATCAAATCCCTTACTTATCTTCATCGAATCGTATGATTTCTCCTATTTTTGTCTCGTCTTCTTCCGAGCAGCCTTGCTCCCCTCTTTGGGCTTTCTCCGACGGTGGTGGAAACCATCACGCGAACGGCGGTGGTGATGAGGAGAAAAACAGCAGCTCCGCCTCTGGTGTTCCTTCTTTCCGTCTCGCCGAGTATCCTCTCTTTCTTCCTTGTAAGTAGTCTCTCGCCGAAGTGTTAGCTTTTTTTTTTTTTTTTCTTTTTCTCTTCATTTCCTTGTACCTTGTTATAGGAATTTTGATTCAATCTTGATCGGAGAATCAATTTTTGAAAATTTGTGATGCTGATGGAATTGTTTAAGCTTGAATTTAAGCTTTGCTGCTTACGGATTGAACAGAGATTTTTTGTTTGATTGGATTGATTGATTTATTCTGCGTTTGACTTTGTTTATCCCTTTTCAGGTGCTTACCTCAATACGTAATTTAGTTCTTTTTTTTTTCCTGCAAATTCTGAGTCTGAGTGTTTAAAATTTCTCGTGTTCATTTTTGGTATGGTGACTTTAGTTCACAAAGTTCTTTTTCTGGTAAAATTATAAAAGTTGCCAAAAATAGCTGAGTTCTATAGACGTAGTGGACTAAAGTATCTGAAGGTTTTAAATGTTTTTGGTAATTGCAGACTCTTCTCCATCAGCAGCTGAGAACACAACAGAGAAACATAACAATAATTTCCAGTTTCCTTCTCCATTGATGAGCCTAGTCCCGCCAGAGAACGCTGACAACTACTGTGTGATCAAAGAGAGGATGACTCAGGCGCTTCGATACTTCAAAGACTCTACCGAACAACACGTTTTGGCTCAGGTCTGGGCTCCTGTGAGAAAGAATGGTCGTGATTTGCTCACGACTTTGGGTCAACCTTTTGTTCTTAATCCTAACGGTAATGGGCTTAATCAATACAGGATGATCTCTCTCACATATATGTTTTCTGTCGATAGTGAAAGTGACATTGAGCTCGGACTCCCTGGTCGAGTTTTCCGTCAGAAATTGCCTGAATGGACTCCTAATGTTCAGTACTATTCCAGCAAAGAATTCTCTCGCCTTGACCATGCCTTGCACTACAACGTGCGAGGTACACTGGCCCTGCCTGTCTTCAATCCTTCCGGTCAGTCCTGCATAGGTGTTGTGGAACTTATAATGACCTCTGAGAAGATTCACTATGCACCTGAAGTGGACAAAGTTTGCAAAGCCCTTGAGGTTTGACTCTCTTTCCTCACTACTACACATACTCCACCCTTGCTATGTTTATCCTTTATCTGAATTGGTTCCTAGAACTTGGTGTGGATAGATTAGGGTATTGAGTTGCAAGTCTTGCCTTGCTACTTGCTAGTTGTATTGAGGAATAACAGTTGGTAAAAAGTTTCTGCACATCATTTGACCTGCCATTTTGAAGCTCTTTCTCTCCAAAGCATGCTTTATACTTTGATAATAACAACAAATACTTCTTTGATTTTGTCATTTGCTACAGCTTTGAAGTATTTTTTTTTCCGTACAGAGCACTGTTTTCTAATTCCTTATTAATGATAACAAGCTTTGGTAATTTTGTCAGGCGGTAAATCTGAAAAGCTCGGAAATACTTGATCACCAAACCACTCAGGTTAGCTACATTATCATTTTGGGGATTACCAATCACCAATTTAAGCACTGGTTCTCACTGTTTTTAGTGAACTTGGTATTCACAGATATGCAATGAGAGTCGCCAAAACGCCCTTGCTGAGATTCTGGAAGTGCTGACAGTTGTATGTGAGACCCATAACTTACCTCTGGCTCAGACTTGGGTTCCATGCCAGCACGGGAGCGTTCTTGCCAATGGTGGCGGTCTAAAGAAAAACTGCACCAGCTTTGACGGTAGCTGCATGGGCCAAATCTGCATGTCTACAACTGACATGGCCTGCTATGTCGTGGATGCTCATGTCTGGGGTTTTAGAGATGCCTGTCTTGAACACCATCTCCAGAAAGGACAGGGAGTCGCTGGACGAGCTTTTCTCAATGGTGGTTCGTGTTTCTGCAGAGACATCACCAAGTTCTGCAAAACGCAGTACCCATTGGTCCATTATGCGCTCATGTTCAAGTTAACTACTTGTTTTGCAATCTCTCTCCAGAGCTCTTACACGGGCGACGACAGTTACATTCTTGAATTCTTTCTTCCTTCGAGTATAACAGACGACCAAGAGCAAGATTCGCTGTTGGGTTCTATTTTGGTGACAATGAAAGAACATTTTCAGAGTCTTCGGGTTGCATCTGGGGTTGACTTTGGTGAAGACGATGACAAATTGTCTTTCGAGATCATCCAAGCATTACCGGACAAGAAGATCCATTCAAAAATAGAATCAATTCGAGTTCCCTTTTCTGGTTCTAAGTCAAACGCGACAGAGACACGGTTGATTCCTCAGCCTGCGGTTCAGTCTTCTGATCCAGTAAAAGAGAATATCAACGTGGCCACTGTTAATGGTGTGGTTAAGGAGAAGAAGAAAACAGAGAAAAAACGTGGAAAGACTGAGAAAACGATCAGTCTGGATGTACTTCAGCAGTATTTCACCGGAAGTCTCAAAGACGCTGCAAAGAGTCTTGGAGGTAATTTATATCTATGAACTGTTTTCATGTTTTGGTTATAGTTACTTGCTAGATATATTTCAACTGAACTCTATATTGTTCGTTTCTCAGTTTGCCCGACGACAATGAAGCGAATCTGCAGACAACACGGAATCTCACGGTGGCCATCAAGGAAGATCAAGAAAGTGAATCGTTCAATCACAAAACTTAAACGAGTCATTGAATCTGTTCAAGGCACTGATGGAGGCCTCGACCTGACTTCCATGGCCGTTAGTTCCATCCCTTGGACACATGGTCAAACATCAGCACAGCCACTAAATTCACCTAGTGGTTGCAAACCTCCCGAGCTACCAAACACCAACAATTCACCTAACCACTGGTCAAGTGATCACAGTCCCCACGAGCCAAATGGCTCTCCCGAGGTACCAAGCAACGGTCACAAGCGGTCACGAACGGTGGATGAGAGCGCTGGGACCCCGACCTCTCACGGCTCATGTGACGGAAACCAATTAGATGAAGCTAAAGTCCCGAACCAAGATCCGCTATTCACAGTTGGTGAGTCACCGGGGCTCTTTTTTCCACCTTATTCTAGAGATCATGATGTATCCGCAGCATCATTTTCAATTCCGAACAGGCTTCTTGGTTCTATAGACCATTTCCGAGGAATGCTCATCGAAGACGCTGGAAGTTCTAAAGATCTGAGAAATCTCTGCTCCACTACAGCATTCGACGATAAGTTTCCAGACTCAAACTGGATGAGCAATGATAATAATAGCAACAACAATATATACGCTCCCCCAAAGGAAGAGGCCATTGCAAATGTTACACGCGAACCATCAGGCTCGGAAACGAGAACAGTAACAATCAAAGCAAGCTACAAAGATGACATTATACGGTTCAGGATATCCTCGGGCTCGGGTATAATGGAATTGAAGGATGAAGTGGCGAAGAGGCTGAAACTTGATGCAGGTACATTGGATATCAAGTATCTTGATGATGATAACGAATGGGTTTTGATTGCTTGTGATGCTGATCTTCAAGAATGTCTCGAGATCCCTAGATCCTCCCGCACTAATATTGTAAGGCTCTTAGTTCATGATGTAACGACAAATCTCGGGAGCTCCTGTGAGAGCACCGGAGAATTGTGACCCGAGGTAATTCATTCCAACTCTTTTTGTAAATAATTTTTTTGAAATTTTTTACTGTTTAGGGTTTGTTTTTAATGTTCTTGGGTTTCGGTTGAGACAGAAGGAAGAATGTGTTTGGGGGATAAAGGTGTAAAAAAAAACATTTGTTTGTAACTTTGTAACTGTAAGAAGGAGAGTGAGGTTAGAAGTAAATCTTAGTTGTAAACTAACTCCATAATGGTTCTTTATTCTTTTTTTGCTTCTTAAAAATTAAAACAAGAATGGACAAAGACTAGGCTTGTTAAAGAAAAGCTGAAATTTTGCATGTTGAAATGAAAGGTTTCTGTTTTCTAAATGACTAAATTATGCCGTCTGATGCGATGTATACTACTAAAAATAGTTTTTAGGAAAATACACTATTGTCTCAATGTATTGGTCTGAAGAATCAAAAGAATCCTAAAAACCATAATAGTGGTCACAACAATAACTACTACAACAACAAAAACAAAAAAATGCGCATCCAGGGAATCGAACCCTGGTCAGTACCGTGGGAGGGTACTATGATACCACTACACCAGATGCGCTGTCTTGTCCTTCTTTAATCTTAATAATGATTTATTATAATTACATTTTCCATCTCATCAAATACTTCTGCATTTTCAAAAATCAAAACCGTCAACACAAAATTTTCTTCTCTCCTCATCTCTAAAACGAATCGACGAATTTGACACCTTCCCACGATCTTGGTCGTATTCTGAAACCCTGATCGGATTCGGGAAGCTATGGACAAAAGCATCAGCATCACCTCCTCCAACGTTAGCACGACGACTTCTATAGAGAAGATTGATCACGCGGCGAGCTGGATCAGCGCCACCGTTATCTCCGCTTTCTTTTCCTCTCTCGAACGCTGCGCCTGCGTCAATCTCTCCACCTCTCATGATGAGGATGAAGACGACGAAAACGACGAGGCTCACCACCGTCCCCTTGCTCTCTCTGCCGCTCCTCATCAACACGACATCGTCTAATTCTGCTTTTTTTTTTAACCTCTGGTAAAAATAACAATTTACTCCTCTCGCGGTTGGTATGAATTTGTAATTTCTTGATTTTTAATACAATATCTAAAGTGTGTAACACTATGATGCCTGAATGAGAATTTGATTAATTGCGTGATTGAATCATTAGATATGTGTTTGATCATTTTGTATTTACAATTAATGCATCACCATTTTTTATTTTTATTTTGGTTTTAATGTGAAGAACAATGTATCATTTGTTTGAAGTGTTCTTGTGATTAATTTCTTGATCTACATTTCATTTCTGGTCTTTTCTGTAACACAACGTATCAAGTTTCGTTTGTTCAATGCAACCGATAAAAAATGTGATAATTGGTTATGTCTCTATGGCCTTTTTGGTTGGTAAAGAAGATTTCAACGTCTTACAACAAACGTCGTGTTTAATTGAAAAACAACGGAATTAAAAGCTGTTTCCTCCATACAGAGAATGTGTTGTTTAAACGTCTTTGTCATGTAAATGTAATAATAGGACCATATGGCATATGATATGAGGATCTCATTATTATCTCTTTCTCTTTGATCACATCTTGGATTTATGCTTTGGGTGCGTATCATTATCTTCGTTTTACTGTTTAAAGAACATAAATAATTAACTCATTTGTTTGTATATTAACAAGAATATATTTTCGTTTAACAATGTACACAACAAAAGTAGCACGCATTCACATTCTCCAAGTTTCATCATTTGTTTTATTATTATCAAGAAAAAAGTTTCTAGGATTTGTGTACGGGTTTAGGCATGTCTCCTCTCATTAAGCTCTCTCTATCTTTTTTCTTAATTATTAAACCCACTAACCACTTTTGTGATAGAGATGTTTAGAACACACTCTGAATTAGCGTGTCACTTTATCCCCGTGATTACTTCTTAAAACATCTAGTTTTTAATTTTTGCTACTTTATTAAAGTTGGGGGTTCTATTTTGAGAAAATTTTGTTTTCTGATAAGTTCGTAACGAAATCAACCTCTTTGGAAACTTGATCTTCTTTTTTGGCCCAGTTGGAAGCTTAATCTCTTTTCTTTGGTGAAGTTGGAAACTTGATCTTTTATAAGAAAGAAAAAACTGTCCACCAATTCCCAAAGTAAATTCTAAATCGTTCTCATCTTGAGACAACCAATAAGAATGATGCATCCGAGTCAGCCAAAGGCTTTAATACTAGTAAGTAGTCTACATTTCCCAATTACATTCATACTCTTTTCTTTTTGGTATGCGATATTCTAAGAAGAAGAACCCTAGTCAAACTCCTACATATGGCAATGAAATCACTCAAACGTAACGCTAATCCAATCATTTCCATACACATAAATAAACCCTTCTTATCGTTATCTTCTCTTTGCAATTCCTTATTCTCTTTTCCTTCCTTACTAGATCTTAAACGACAAGGGTTCACTCTGTTCTTCCTCCTCCTCTGTTTCTCTTTGACAACTTCTTCCATGGTGGAATCAGACACATACTCGGACTCAGGTCCTGTAGTCCCAACAACCCCACTCGTCACTTTCCTTCAGCACGTGCAGCTCACGGCATTTCGATCTTACCCTAAAAAACAAAGCGCTGATCCCAAATCATACATCGATCTATCTCTCAAACGCCCCTACACTCTCTCCACCATTGAATCAGCCTTTGAAGATCTCACGAGCGAGTCGAATGACATGTCAGTGCCAGTGGAGAAGCTTGAAAGGTTTGTTAAACAATACTTTGACGGCGCAGGGGAGGATATGTTGCACCACGAACCAGTGGATTTCGTCTCAGATCCCTCCGGGTTCCTCTCCAACGTGGAGAACGAAAAAGTCAGAGACTGGGCGCGTGAGGTACACTGTCTCTGGAGAAACCTGAGCTGCAGAGTCTCTGATTCAGTTAGAGAGTCTCCTGGCCGGCACACGCTACTACCGTTGCCGGAACCGGTTATCATTCCCGGTTCGAGATTCAGAGAAGTGTATTACTGGGATTCTTACTGGGTCATCAAGTCAGTGTTTTCAACTTTCAAAATCACAATCTAAATGCTTTTTGTTTTTTATATCATTGATTCCTCTCCTTTTCACACATTACGTGTTGACTACGAAACAAGAACCTCACGTGTCACCGTCTTGTAACATGTGCTTTTTGCACGTGTAGAGGGCTTATGACGAGTCAAATGTTCACTACGGCCAAAGGATTAGTGACGAATCTGATGTCACTTGTGGAGACTTATGGTTACGCTTTGAACGGCGCTAGAGCTTATTACACTAACAGAAGGTAACAAAGATTCTTGTCTTTTATTTGCCTATAACGAATAAAATTTAAATATTATGTTTATATGTTTATATTGTTGTTACAAGCCAACCACCTCTATTGAGCTCAATGGTCTATGAGATTTATAATGTAACCAAAGATGAAGAACTTGTGAGGAAAGCTATCCCTGTGCTTCTCAAAGAGTACGAGTTTTGGAATTCAGGTTAGTTAAGTAGTTTAGATTAGATAGTTAGATGCACAACAGCTTCGTTAGATCTTAGATTTAATTTTTGGTTATGTTTATCTTCTTTGTAGGAAAACATAAAGTGGTTATTCGAGACGCTAATGGTCATGATCACGTTTTAAGCCGTTATTATGCTATGTGGAATATGCCACGGCCTGAATCCTCTGTTTTCGTATGTTTCCTGTCTCTTTGCAAACAGTTATTCTGATTTTTCTTGTGAAAAAAAACTGTTGAGTCTCTCTCCCTATGTGTAATAACCACAGGATGAAGAATCCGCTTCAGGGTTCTCGACTTTATCAGAGAAACAACGTTTCCATCGAGATATAGCCACAGCTGCTGAATCAGGATGTGATTTCACCACACGATGGATGAGGTTCAATTACTTAACAAACTGATTAAGATTAGTTTATGTTTCTACTTTCGCTTATACTTACTCTCAAAATAATAATGCATGCAGGGATCCTCCTAAATTCACAACGATGGCTACAACATCAGTTGTGCCTGTTGATCTCAACGTCTTTCTTCTTAAGGTCTCCACTTTTCTTGAACCTAATTCTCTTTGATAAAGGTTTCTTGTACTTTAGTGTAAGCATTGTATGTGATCTTTTAACTGTAGATGGAACTCGATATAGCATTCTTGATGGAGATTTCCGGGGATAAAAAAGGGTCAGACCGTTTTGTAAAAGCGTCAAAAGCGAGAGAGAAAGCGTTTGAAACTGTGTTCTGGAACGAGAAAGCAGGACAGTGGCTAGATTACTGGCTTTCCTCCAATGGTGATGTAAGTTACATAACTCGTCAATTACAATTTCTAATTAATTGTATATTGTTGATGAGAAAGCATTTGTGTCTTCAGGAGACTGAGACAAGGAAAGCTGAGAACCAAAACACCAATGTTTTTGCATCTAACTTTGCTCCATTATGGATTAGCTCCTTCAATTCAGGTACACTATCTCTACTTAGATATATGCACACATTTGTATATTGAGCGTTTTGTCTTGTGTAACATGTAGATGAAAAACTGGTCAAGAAAGTTGTGAAAGCTCTTAAGAACTCAGGGCTCATAGCTCCCGCTGGAATCCTCTCATCTTTGACAGATTCTGGACAACAATGGTAAGTGAAGCATGTAATTTTAAGTTCCACGTGAATCTTTATATCTACTTGATAAAAGCATCTTGTATCTTCATATTTGGTTTCATTCGAACAGGGATTATCCGAATGGATGGGCACCACAACAAGAAATGATCGTTACAGGGCTAGCGAGATCAAGTTCAAAGGAAGCAAAAGAGATGGCAGAGGATATTGCAAAGAGATGGATCAGAAGCAACTATCTTGTTTACAAAAAAAGTGGGACTATCCATGAAAAGCTCAAGGTTACAGAGCTTGGTGAATATGGTGGTGGAGGAGAATATAAGCCACAGGTAAAACAAACAAAAAACATTCTTCTTCAATTTTCTTTTCATTTAGGTAGTAGATATATGAATTGAGGGAAGAGTTTCCAATAATGTTTTGATTTTAATTTATGTTCCAAAAATTTGCAGACGGGATTTGGATGGTCGAACGGGGTTATATTAGCATTCCTGGAGGAGTTTGGATGGCCCTCTCACCTCAGCATTGAACCCTAGATTAAATACTTTCTATTAAACCTTATACCTAAAGGAATTTACCACTTTATTTTAATATAAAACTTTATGATACTGGTAAATCTAAATGTAGTTTCTTTTGTTGTGGATCATTTGGGGTTTTATGTCAGACTGTTGTATATAGAGTTCCAAATGTTTTATGATGCAAAATATATATATGAAACCCATTAGTAGAGATAATTAAACATAATGGTACACGAAAACACTGGTGGATTCAGTTGGTTAACACGTGTGAATAATGACAAAAGCCAAATTTTAATTACTCTTTATTTTGAATAAAATTAACACTTTCATAATCTCTTCTCTGCCTAAACCACTTGATAGATTCTTTGAATGATGGACAGACTAACTTCACTTTTCGTGTGTCCTCTTTGAAAAGTAAATTCATAAGGATATCAATTTTCTTTTATCCAATATCAAGAGTTAATATTCAAAATAAAAACCTAATAACAAAAAAACTTTTATGTAGTATATATATTAAATGGAAGAGATTTGCCTAAAATAGACTTATAGAGATGTGAAAACCTACAAGCCAGTGTAATCGAAATATAAAACCTTATTTGTCAAATTTCTTACTCAATAAATCAAATTCAAATGACTTTCTACCAAAAAAAATGTAATTTTATTTTAGAAAAAAATGAAAAGGAAAGAATAAACGGGAATATAAGCCAATAGATCTAAGAGATATTTGTAAAAAAACAATAACAAAAAAGCATACAAATATTATTGTGAATTTGTTTAGCTTACACTCATAAGTATATTGTTTTCTGACTTCAACTCAAATATATATTTTTTTTAAAAAAAGAAGAAGCAAAAAACCAACAATGTGTAGGGTTTAAAATATGCAAACTCATAATTTGGAGGGCCGAGCAAAAGAGTGGCAATCATTGAAGAAGTTGTCCTCTTCTTTTTATTTTTAAACACCTTTTAATTTGTTTTTTAATAATTAAGCCCAGTTTGATCCCATCTAAGCATTTGCAATTTTGCATTGTATAATTGAATTTCCACTGGTTGATCCATATTAAGCAAAAAGTACTAAATTTATAATACTTGTATTTTTGTTTAAAGGAAGTTTATAATGTTTGGCTTTGTTGTCACTTTTAACAGCAGTAATTCCTTGTAGCTAGGTTGAAAAGTGGTTAATTTTTTTTATAACAAACTAGTTGTTACTCTGTCGATCCAAAGATGTTAAAAGAAAAAAAAAAACTAGTTGTTACTCCCGCAGAATAAATAAAAGATTCAGTGATTTATCAACGTTATTGGCTGAACATCACATGAGATAAAATTTGTAAAAGAACATAATAGTAAAGATTGATCAAAGTAATTTGAAGTCTCCAACATTTCACCGCGGCATGCTAAGCTGCAGTTAGGACCAAGACAAATAATAGGCTTGCCCAGCGAGAGGCATATCCACATACTAATAAGCTAAAGAAATTAACATTCAATTATGACTATAAAACTATGGAATCTAACACTTAATTTGGTGTTATTTGAGTTGTTGGCATGAGTGGGAACTGAATTATTCATAGAAGCTTACTTAAACAAGTGATTAATGACTAATGAGTGATCAAAAGTTGCTTATTAGTCAAATATAGTTGGCATAAAAATATTTATATATTTATGATTTTTGTTTCATCAGTACTAGTTTAATTCAGTTTTAAGTTGCAAAAGGTTTGTATAAGTTGGAAAAAGATGATCATAAACAGAATCTCCGTTTGGATGAATCAGATTGTACCAAACGAATCATTATAGAAAAATTGCAGCTTGTTTAAATTATAAAAGAACACCTTTTTATTATAAAAATAACACTTATCTGTTAATTATCTAGGATAGTAGTACGTTCAGATTTGTGTTGGCATTACTTGTTACTAATTTTATAACTACTGAAGAAAGTTAGTAGTCCCCTTCCAATAACCAACTAATATGCATTGGAGAAATTATTCAAGCATCCATATGATAAAATTCTCGCTTATTTATTGTTTCTCATCATGATACTAGGTTGAAGGTAGCTTTATCAATAAGTTTGTACTAACAACGTTATTTTAAAACTGTTAATCTACTAACTTATTGATGAACCAGACTAGAGCACTTTGTGTTCTATTTATATTATTTTTGACAAGTAATATTTTTTCTTTATAGTTTATGATGTTAGTTGTGATTAAAATTAAAACATATGTGTATCGATTTTTAGTTTGTTATATAAAGGAAATAATTTAGATGGCCGTAAACTCTCTTTTTTTTTGGAGAATCGGGAACACAAGTTGCAATTATATTGAAACAATTAAAATAACAAATGGGGTGGAAAATAGTGGTTAATTAGTTTAAATTATGCCAACGGATGATACATTAGAGAATCTTCCGTCCAAGTAGGGATTGGTTTGCTGCTGGTCAAAACTCATTTTGGGTTCCCAAAACCCCATGTGCACTTTCTCACTAGTCAAACATTAAAATGTTTAAAACTAAATACAAAATTATTTAACTTCCTTTTATAACCGTTTGTAATAAAGTATTGACTGTTCGATCAAAGTTTGGTTCGTTTGCGTTTTCACATTAGCATGCGGCATGCCTGCATTCTTTTGAATCATACGAATATTTTTTGTTTTCATTCTATTCACCCTCTTTGCTGTTAAAAAAATTCAATTATCGAAGTGTATTTAATATTTCTATAGGTGAAATACGAATGATCTATGAAACTAGGAGCTGGACCATGAGTACCATTAGGTGTTGAACATTTGCATTTTTAGCTGTTTCCTTTCCTCCCCCGTGTAATATGAGTCTTGTAATGTACGATATCATAATTAACTAATCATGTTATCATAATTAATCAATACTAGTATTAAAGCTCAAATAATTACATAAGAACACATGTATGTATGAAATTATGAATAATGGTACGTAACATCTGATCTCCTTTATGGATATTGGGACTATATATGAAAGTAGATTTCTAAATGACTATATTAAAATTCTACTACTTATTAATGAATCTATCTTGTGTCAGCCAGCTTTGTGTATGATTGATATATGTAAGCCACAAATTGTCCCATGACACCTTTTCGCTTGATAAGGAAGACGCCATTCCATTCGCTATGATGAGGAACTTTACCTTTTTTCCTAATTATAGCGAAAGAGAAACGCATAATAAGCCAGAAAAGATACGATATATACAATGTACTTTCAAATTTGCTATTGATAACTATTTCGATAAAAGATACCATATACTATATAAAAGTATTTATATCAACATCATCATGATTCTAAAGAGGTACTTTGGGTTGAAAATGTTGAAAGTGACGAAAGCATTCTCACTAACCAATGTTCAGAAAAAAAATGCGGAAACGATATTAACAAAAACTAAATAAGGCAAAGATGATTACATGTTTTGGGTATTTTGGTTACGTAATAAATGTTTATCCACCTTCACAAAATAAATAAAATGCATGTAAAAACGAAATCGGGTCCCCAGTTTCGTTGGCGCTAGCCAATACAAGTGCTCCAAAAAGTTGATTCTCCATTATCTCTATATTTCCATTTTTTCCTTTGTTTTAAACCGAAAGTGTTTTTTTTTTTATAGTTTAAAGTGGTTAAGAAAGTAACGTTTTCAAATTTTTTGGTTGGACAGATTTGCATTTTGCCATCGTTGATATACTCTGTGACATTACCATGTTGATGAAGGTGCACTGTCGATTTTTTTTTTTTTTTAATACGTGTGATTCGTAATTTTATCAGCCATATAACTTTGGTGACATCTAGAATAAAGTTGACATAATAAAATTTATAGTTTGATTCAAAATTAGGTCATTGGACTGAAGCAAGATTCTTATAGGCAAAAAAAATGTATCTGACAAAACCAGAGTACTCGAAGATACTAGATCAAAAAGAGTACCTCAAAGCTTCAACACATTGTTTCCAAAAACAAAAGTGGGTAGAAGACACTGATTGAGAGTAGGAGTTTGAAATTCACTCAAACTCACTTTCGGATAAGCGCAATAGAACTACCAACGTGACAATGAGCTGGAATCTTGTACTCAAGACATTAGACACAACAAGGACAATACGAAAAATGTAAGGAGGGAGAAGCTTTGCATCCTCTATCATCTATTGTCGTTTGTTGCTATGTTTTGTATGAAAGGGAATACACATGAAGCTCTCGAATGTGCCAACCAAAAGAGATAGAGAAAGCTTTACATAAGCTCCAAGGTTTTTTGAATCATTGAATGTGTTAGAAAAGTGTAAAGAATCTAAGCTTAATTTTTATCTTTTTTGGATGATCGTAATGGTAAAACACTATGAAATAAACTATAAACGACATGTAAAAAATATGTATTTTCATTTCATTAATTCCTCTGCAATTTAATAGAAAAAATGTTTTTTTCCTAGAGCAAGGAGGTGCATGTGAGCTCTATACTATTCAACCAAAATTTTAGCATATATAATCATTGGATCAATCCTTACAAAAACTTATAACGATATGGCTTTAAAAAACGGTATCTATATTAACATTTTTTAAGTACATTTTGGTTTATGTCCTTTAAGTTTTACTTATTTAATTTTTTTTTACAACATTAAACCATAAAACAATTCCATAAATAATATTGCAGAGAAACTCAAATACTAAACTTTCTTAAATTGACCAACATTTGTTATATTTATTGCCATAAATTCTTAACAACATCTATATATTCCGATTTTTCCAAAAACAACTTTACCTATTAAAGTTTTAACCCATTAAATTTCCAAAACTATTTTTATGGATGCTATAATTTCTCAAATTTAAATGATATACAACGTGAAGTGACCTTAGTGCAGTGGCAGGAGGTAAGTCCATTTGTAGAAGGCACCATCACACCCGGGATTGAGTCCCGGTTCCTACAAATGTAGGAATTTAACTAATGGGTTGGCCAGTTGTGGCCCAATGGTTGACAAAAAAATGATATACAACAGATTTTCCATAACAAAAGTTTACAATCTCCATAATTATATTAATATTAATAAATTTCCTAAACCGAAAATCCAATTATAAAATGTCACATTAAATATGTTGAAAACTCCCCATATAATTTGGTTTATTTTTAATTTTTTGAGGAAGTACCAAAACATTAAAATTCTATTAATTATCATAAACTATATATATTGAGATGGAAAACTTATAAACTGTAAAAATATGCTAATTTGATAAAACAATTAACATAATTAAACTTGATAAAAATACTTATTTTGATTATTTTTTTACACAAAAACTTATTTTTATTTTGGTGAGACGGGTTGGCATTAATCCCATATAGGGAGTTAAGTGAAATTGTTTTTTTAAAACACTTTTAGATGTGTACCAGGAGATAAATATATTATTAGACTATACTGTCTATACATATATCACACGGGTTAAAACATTGAAAACACTACACAAATCCTATACTTTGAATACTTATATTAAATACCTATAAAATTTTATATTTTTAAAATTAATAAAACAATAATAAAATAACAAATAAATATAATATTAAAATTTTAAATTTTTAAAATTAAAAATATTGTCTTGCGGTGTACCGCGGGTTAAATCATAGTTGGACTTGGATGTTACAAAGATTGAATTATTGTAAAATAATTGATCATGAACGATTAACAACCAAACTAATTAGTAAGCATATTAAATATTAAAAAATGATCGGTGACCGTGTTCCAAGGAAGAGGAGAAGCGATCCAGCACGCAGTTTGTAAACCTCACGTGCGTTAACCTTCTTCTCGCAAGATTCTTCTTTTATGTATCTACAATACAACTAGAAGACTGCCTCTGACTCCTCTATTCATCCACATTGCCTCTCCTGCCGTTTTCACATTTACTGCTTTAACTACTCGCCGTCTCACTTTCGTCACCAAATAAACTTTGTTCTACTTTGTTGAAGAAAAAACATAATACTCCACAGTTTCAATATCACTAATTTGTTTATCCACATGAGTCTAGGCTTAATACATACTGTATGCATTATAGCTCTCTTTAAAATATAGACCAAAACGTAGTTTAAAAAATCAATACTATTAGTATTTCTCAAACATCTATGGAGTAGTGATATTTTACATTATTCCATTACAAAAAGAAAAGAAAAAAGATTATATCGTTTCCGGTAGTCCCAAGACCGGCGTTTATTCCGAGATTGATATAGGAAATAGTATACTTTGTTTAATTGAGGATTAGTAAATGAGGATAGAATAATTAGTTAATGAGTGACACCAAGTATACAACTAATACGTCACGACTGTATAATTGTCCCCTACAAGTTAGTCAAACCTTAGGCCTTTTGACCGTTCATATATTTGCCTTCAACGACAATCTTTTCCGTTTTTGATCTTGATTCCACTCATGCGTAGTTGAGTAAAAAATTTCTATTGAGTACGTTAGTCAAGAATTCAATAACCAAAACTAGGAAACAATATCACCATTACTCTCGAATTAGAGACTGACAGCTGTTAATTAGTATGAATACTTATAATACTAGTAATTAACTAGGTTTGACCAAAATGGCTTCATCAAATTATTCATCAATCTAATAAGTCACATAATTAAAAAACTAAAAAAGATATGATCATTACCAAAAGCCACATGATAGCTCTCTAAATATAGATATAACAAATCAACCCATACCAAAAGTTGATGATTTGTTTCCCATTACACCACTGAGTTTTAAATTTTTGCTGAATAATTAATATTTTTCCCCCAATTGTAGTTGATATTTTTCTAATTATTTATATTACCTACCTTTCTATATCAAAATCTAAAAGGAAAACTCTTGTTTTTAGAGCATTTTCAACAATCACCTTCATTTTAAGGGGAATAAACCTTCAAAATAAAAGTTTGAGGATCATTTACTCCAATGGAACATCCTCAAATTATTCTTTAAAAGTTTTTATATTTACATTATAGTGCACAATATTACTAATAATTAGTTATAATGATAACACTTTCATATATAAATATAAAATATACAATAAAAAAATTATATAAAACAATATTAATAAATACAAAACCTTATATGATTACACAAACTAATATGTAATTTCTGTAACAAAATTATAAAATAAAATTACATGATATAAATTACTCAATATAATTGTTTCCATAATGCTCACATATATGAATAATTAGTGTGTCTTAAAAAATTATGATTAATGTTATTGTTGCATAAAATTTGTTTTTAATGGTATATCTTTCATATATCAATAATTTTAATTTTAATTTAGTTTGCTTGAATTTATATAGATATCTTTCAAACAATTGGATTTAATAGAATGATTTGTAAGATATATAAATTATAAGGACTTAAATAAAATATGTAAAATATTTTGAGGGTCTCAATAGTGCACCCTCAAATTTAAGGGTTCACTATTCAACCCCTTAAAATTTGAGGATTTAAGGAATTTTTGAAACAATATTATGTATGTAAACAATTTTCCCTCATTTTAGCTCGTTTGAGCTAATTTTTTGTTGACCAAAAAAAAAAGTTTTTCAAACTTAAAACTCTTCAAAATTTGAGGGTTTAAGGGATTGTTGGAGATGTTCTTAGTAACAAATTTTAAAATTGATATGTATCTAGTTATTTTCAGAAAATTTAATTTCAAAACTCAGTTTGCCATTCTTAAATAGTTAAATATATCAAAAACAAGAAAAATAAAATCTGTCAATATATGACAAACATGTATTCTTGTAATTAGGTTAAATCTAATACTAATATTCATCCTTGTGGTTTTTAGTATGCATAGCTTTCGGAGTAATTTCGGCTTCAAACCTAATGCATACTGATTTGCTAAAAACCTGAACCTTGCAGGTTTTAAACAAGAACTGTAATAATAATATCATAACATAAATACAACAACTAGAAGACCTACCACTACGAAATGATTTAAAACAAGAAGAAAGTACAAGATTGTATACTACTATACCGATCCTTGTTGATAAAAAGTTGTATCTACTACTACTACTACTTTTTTTTTTGTTAACCACATCATCATCATCATCATCAATTCAAAGTTGACTATAAATAAACACATTACTATTTCTCCTCTCATGCCAGGCGGCGTTGCCTTAACAAAAACCTGACAAGAGCTAACTCAGTTTTTTTTCTTTTCTTTTCTTTGATACTACATTTACGATTATACCCTCCTAACTGAAAACGGCAAATTACGTTCCTTCTTATTTGTATTCTTCCTTCCTTATTCTGTTTTTTTCTTGTGGCTTTAATTTTAATTCGGAAAGAGAAAAAGACTCTTCCAGTCCACATAACAGTCGCCGGTAACAGAGAAAAAAACTCCGATGATCGAGACGGGAAGATACCTTCTCGGCGCCGCCGGTGCTAGCGGCTTCGGTTCTAAATCCACCGCCGAGGAGGTTACCGAGAACTGCGACCTTCGTTCCATCACAGCCATAATCACCGGTGCGTTTTTTGTTTTTTTGTTTCCTCACTTTATTTTTTTTCGAATCGTCTTGATTCTTATTTGTTGTTTGATACGGTTGATTTAGGTGCGACGTCAGGGATCGGAGCGGAGACTGCGAGAGTCTTGGCGAGACGAGGAGCGAGGTTGATATTCCCGGCGAGGAACGTGAAAGCAGCGGAAGAAGCGAAAGAAAAGATCGTCTCTGAGTTCCCCGAGACGGAGATCGTCGTTATGAAGCTTGATCTCAGTTCCATCGCATCCGTACGAAGCTTCGTCTCCGGTTTCGAGTCTCTTGATCTACCTCTTAATCTTCTCATGTAAGTAACACAATCCCAATTAATTTTAATGCATGTATATAAACTATTACACACACACATGTACGTACGTGTGGCTTGGTTCTGGGAATTTATTATGTTGTGAACAGAACATAATCTCAGTTTCTTCTTAGTTTTGTTTTAATTATTATCTTATGTGATTAATTTATTTTAATATACAAATTGTCGAATCAGAAACAACGCAGGCAAGTTAGCACATGAACATGCAATATCCGAAGACGGGATCGAGATGACATTTGCCACTAATTATCTAGGTTCTTACTATTTTCTTAATCATACGATTCCCCTACTCTATGTGACAGATCTTAATTACTCTGGCCATTATACTAATATTATCATTTTTAATCTCTTTCGTTAATGGCCTTCTTAATTATTATTATTATTATCTATCAGGCCATTTTCTCTTGACCAATCTTTTGCTGAAGAAGATGATACAAACGGCAGAGGAAACAGGAGTTCAAGGACGTATCGTTAACGTTACGTCGGGTATTCACGGCTGGTTTACCGGCGACTTGATCGATTATCTCCGACTCATTTCACAACCCAAGTGGTAAGAATAATCTCTTTTTTATCTTCTGGTTGAGTCAGGGAGTAGGTGTAAATGTTCACATTCCATACTTTAATTCCCCAAATCAGAAAAAGTAAAATTAATACTGTAACATCTAGTACAAATTCATGTAAGAGCCTAATGGCTAGAACTATAAATGAGTGAGTAGGATTGGTGTGCTTGAGAGGTGAATAAAAACTTGTCGAGGAATTTACTTTTTACCTAAAGCTAAAAAAGCTGCGTAGTTGTTAATGTTTTGACTGATGAGTGACAGTAACTTGATAGAGGGGGTAAATAAATGGGAAAGCGAAGTAAAAGGGTTTTGACCTTTGGGAATGTAACAATTTATTTTCTTTTCTTTTGGTTTTGATCGATTAGTCAATTCGATGCGACACGTGCGTATGCTCTCTCGAAGCTTGCCAACGTTTTGCATACCAAGGAGCTCTCTTCTAGACTCCAGGTCTCTTTCTCTCCTCCTCTCTCTCTCTCTCTCTCTCTCTCTCTCTCTCTCTCTCTCTCTCTCTTATTTACTTGCATCCATTTAATAAATTTACTCACACAATAAATAATTATCCCAAAAAAAACTCAGAAGCATAATGATAGAAATTGATGTGTGTCATAATGGTCAAATTTATTGAATTTTTTTCAAAGTGTAAAATGATTAATGAAAGGGTGAAAGGGGTATGGGAAGGGGACAACAAGAAACCTAGATAACTAGGATTTGTATTCTAACTAAATATGTGAAAGAGTTAGTTAAGTCACACACTACAAAGTTTATTTGACTATTGACCATAGTTAGGATTTAGGACAATCATGTGGGTCATTAAACTAAAGTGATTAAAGTTTATTATATATAAATAGAATTTAATGGTAAAGAAAAAAATGCAGAAAATTGAAGCGAACGTGACTGTAAACTGCGTACACCCAGGAGTTGTTAAAACCCGGTTAACAAGAGACCGAGAAGGCTTATTGACAGGTTTGTTTATTTTAAATTTTCTCACTAGTCAGTAGTCACTACATTAGCATATTAGTTTATTCGTGAATTATAATCATGATCAAGATTCTTAATCATAACTATATGACTTCCCTTTGTCTTTACCTACTCAGATCTCGTCTTCTTCCTAGCTTCCAAGCTCGTCAAGACCGTCCCTCAAGTAATAAATTGTTATTATTATTTTTTTAATTATAAAGTTTGCTGTGGTGGATAAGTTATCCTTTTTGTTGTTAACCCTGTTTAAGATTTTAGGATTTACGTGCTACTTTGTTTGATTTTGGTATGAGATTAGGCAGCTGCAACGACTTGTTACGTGGCTACAAATCCAAGACTGGTGAACGTATCGGGAAAGTACTTTACGGACTGTAATGAAACGACGACGTCTGGACTCGGCTCCGACTCCTCCGAAGCTACCAAATTATGGGCTGCTTCTGAGATTCTGGTAACTCAACCTTCCAAGGCCGGCTTCGATCCATGTAGCTAAAAGAAAAAAAATTATTGAAGTAGTAGTAATTATCTTATCATATACCCCTTAGGAAAACAAATTATACTTAATCTTATTAGACGAGAAAAATATCATAAGGTTTAGTTAATATATACAATTAGTATTCTATTTCTATAGTGCGAATGCGAAGCTGATGTACGTTGTAGTCTTTTGTTTATACTTAAGTTATATTATATATATATATATATATATATGAGAAACAATTAATCTAGATTTTTGTCATAGTTTTCTTTTCTGTAAGAATATATATATGTGAAGAAGAGTTCAACTTGGACTATTATACTAAACTTAGAATAATAAAGTTAAGTTGGAAATCATAATGTCAATCATTAGTTTCGAAAGTGCTTGGAAGTTCTTCTCATCTTTTGATAATCTTGTGATTAACTCATTTGGACTGATCTGTGAGAGAGATCTCTTTCTTATCGTTTCTTTTTCTATTCTAAAAGAATCGTTTTGACATTGACCATCCATATATGTCCATGTGAGATATTAAAAGGAAGTTCTGGCTTTCCATCACTGTTATATTATTACGTGTGATGCTATTTGGATGTTTGAGTTTTCTCTTTAATAATGAGTTTGAACTTTGCATTGATTAGTTTACCTTTTGCTTTAATAGTTAGAATTTTCAATCAATAAGTCGTGAAGAATAGAGGGAAATAGTTATCTTATTCAAATGATATACATACTCGTGATATTATGTAAAACTCAATTTTATAAATGTTTATCTAATATAAATAGGAGAAATGGTATATAGTGAATATAAATGAACCAAAAAATGGATAAGAAATCTACAAAGGATATGAAAAAGAAAACAAATAATATGAAAAAGTGAGAAAAAAAAGAAAGAAGAAAGATGAGAATTGGTTAGAGATGGGACTTTAAGATTTAGGACCATATAAAATGGCGCATGATAATACTTTTACGCGTGGGTCTTTTTTCTATCTATTCTTTTTCTTTTTATCGAAGGGGACCCTACTAACATGCGCCAGGGGTTTTCACTTTTCATCTTTCACTTTTTCACTTGTGATGAAAAAGAACTCTCGTGCACCATCAAACTTGCTCCGTCCTTATGGAAGGAAATTCTAATCATTACATAAAGAGCAGAAAAGGAGAAGGTTGGCACCAAACTTAAAACAAAAGAACAATGCACATGCTTTCTTAAATTTCCCTTTTTAACAACACTTTCAGTGTAAAATCTAGCATATAAAAACAAAACAGTTCACAACTCACACACGTTCTTCGATGCATCGATGAATTAAACTTACCTTAGCGAGAGAGCATGAACCAGCAATTTGTTTGGGAAATAAAGGTCTAACGCTTTACGGACCGTTATCTTATTTGGAGAAGGCAATAATTATAACATAAAAAGCCCAAATGAATATGAGGCCCCAAAGTCATTAATGCGAGATTTTTTTTTTTTTTTTTTTTTTTTTTTTTTTTTTTTTTTTTTTTAATTTGCGATGATCCGATGATTAGTAATAAACTAATAATGTAGTGCTGCTATAGAGAATATCGACTACAAAAGTTGTACTTTGGCTCATTTTCAAACGGTGCTGTTTAATATCAATTTAGATAGTTAGATGTGGTATAACCTATTCTATTTGAGATAACAGTATTTTATCTCTTTCTTACCAATTCTATCAGTTACACGTTTTTTTTCTTCTCTCATATAACACTCCTTTTATCCTATATATAGATCCAAGAAAGCAACGACAAATAGGTGATGGCTTTAAATTTATTTTAGTTAAATTTGAGCCAGGGTACCAAAATTTGGGTCCTGAGCTGCTAGTGCTAATGAAAGTAGTGTCAGCAATTTTAACCTCTGAAATTATCGTTAAATGTTTATGTCATCTAAGTGGCTAAGTCTCATATTTATGGAGGTTGGGGGAATATATATTTACAGGGTTGAATTTTACAAAATAAGAAAATTTTCATCGCCTAAAGCTAACATGTTTAATGGTATGATAACATGTTGGATTAAGATTTATATACCATCATATCAACAAGGATCGAAGGTGTTGCTGTTTTTCAAAAACTGAAAAGAAGGAAGCCCAATAAGATCACTAATTCTAAGTTGGCCCATTAGTACACATGATAGCTATATTTTCAAATTAATCCAGCAATATAACCCCTCGACTGTAAAAAGTGTAAAACCAGCAATATAACCCCTCGACTGAGAGAGATGGAAAGGTTACATACGGAGTCTCCATCAAACTCTTAACAACGATCTTTTCCTCTTTATATAAATATGCTCAAAAGTCAAAACCAAAGACTTAAGTTGAAGTCTATGAGTCAGTGGTTTCTAATCTTTTACCCGAAATAAACACTTGCATCAGATTTTGTTATTCGCTCTCCAAAAAGTGAATTCGAGAAGAAAAAAAGGAAATCCAACTAGTATTGGTAAAGTGGCTTAAGGGTGCAGAGAATGGCAAGTTGGTTAAGGTGCGGGTTTGTTTGTCCACACACACGCTGACATGGACCGCAACTTCTCTAAGATGCTATCCACGCACTACGTAGGACCCCTAACTAAATCCAACGGCTCAGATTCGGTGGACCTTTTCTTCGTCGAGAATTATCAGAGAAGGCACGCGCATGGGGTAATGTAGGCCCCTAACTTCACCGGCCACAACTAGCCCTAATAACCGTTCATTATTCGACTCCGTCAACTCAATTCACGACACTTGTCAACATCTCTGACTCTTGTATGTCACATATGCATGATTACTACTTTGAGAAATGAAGACTAATCAAGTTTACCAAAGAGATTAATCTTCATTTGGGATTTTGGAGCATATATTTGCACACTATGACCATTTCAAAATATTATTTTTAACACCGAATGTAATTAATAAGATAATATTGGTTTTTCAAAAATATTATTATAATGTGTTTGGTAACTTCTTCATTTGTGATAAGAAGATGGCTAAATATAGGGAGCGTGGCATGTGGAGTGAAAGAAATTAGGTGTTCATGAGCTGTTTTGTACACTAAGATAGCTCACGTGGCGATGACACATTAGGTCATATTAAATCTGAGGGCCAGACTAATCAAACACACCACAACGTTATGATGGGGTAGATCATGACCGTCTAAAATGAAATCAGCTTAAATTCGTGCGATACAGGTAACATATATAGCCTAATTGGAATAATGGAATCTTAAGTCACACGTGAAATACGGATAAGTTGTAGTATATATGAGATAACAGATGATCTTTTTTAATCTGGTGCATGTGGACTTTTTGGATCTCTCTTCTTAACATTTGTACATAATGTTTTTGTTTCTGTATATCTGACTTGTACGTGTAAATAAGTCCCAAGAAAACATGTTAAAATAGATGAATTGTGTTCGTTTTGTTGTTATTTGATTTAAGAATATAATAGGTCGACCAAAATAGGAGATAATATAAGAGGTCAACTCGTCAATGGATGGTCAACTTATTTGGTCCTTGAAATTTAATTCCTCCGTACTAATAAGATACTGATAATATACTTTATATCGTGAAAAAAAAAGTTATACTTTATATAGCTTTTCGACAACTGAAATTTTTTCTTTCATTTGATAATTATATATCTCTATAGATAATCTTCTAACAAGATAGTTTAAATAGGCCACACCTATCACTTTGCAAAAACGATTTTGTCTTTTAAAAGGTAAATTGCAGATTTTTTGGTTCAATTCTGTGATGATGTAGATGTAGCATATACTAGTTGAGTAGTTGTGTTATACTTGTAAGGTTGTATGTATCAATATAATCAAACTAGCTAACAGAGTATATCAATGTAAATATGTAATCAAATACTAGTTAACTAGATATGTACACATGATGATACATACATAAAGTTAAATTATTTATTATGTATCATCTTATTATATAAATCTTGGTTCTCAAAGTTAGTAACTCACCAGATCGTGACACGTGTTAATTTTAACGATCAGTGATCAAAGTTAAAAACTCACCAGATCATGACACGTGTCAATTTTAACGATCATAGATCAAAGTTAGTAACTCATCAGATCGTGACACATGTCAATTTTAAAAAGTTAGTAACTCACCAGATCGTGACTCGTGTTAATTTTAACGATCAGAGATTAAAGTTAAATACTCACTAGATTATGACACGTGTCAATTTTAACGATTAGAGATCAAAGTTAGTAACTCATCAGATCATGACATATGTCAATTTTAGTAACTCACCAGATCGTGACACGTGTTAATTTTAACGATCAGTGATTAAAGTTAAAAACTCACCAGATCATGACATGTCAATTTTAACGATCCGAGATCAAAGTCAGTAACTCATCAGATCGTGACACATGTCAATTTTAAAAAGTTAGTAACTCACCAGATCGTGACACGTGTTAATTTTAACGATCAGAGATCAAAGCTAAATACTCACCAGATTATGACACGTGTCAATTTTCACTATTTGAGATCATGACATATGTCAATTTTAACGATCAAAAATCAAAGTTTTCAAATTTGGTAAAACAAAACATAATATAATTGTAATCTTATTATATTAAAAACAAAACAACTAAAATAAATATACTATATGCCATCCATATCAAAGTTTCACTGTTACAAAGATTCTCAACCACTACATGGTAAAATAAATATACTACGTGCCATCTATATTTGGTCGTATGATTATACTATAATCTAGCACATTAAATTTTATGTCTTTGTTTGCACAAAAAAAAAATTATGTCTCTATGGTTAGCCAATTTCGGACACTGGGTACTGCAACAAGTGTGAAGGCACATGCGAAGAAAACAAAAATCATGGAAAACCGATTGGCATTCTTAGAAAAAAAGCTTGAACTAATCTTTTTATTATATTAAAAATCTTATTATATAAAGTTGGGTTTTCAAATTAGCCACATGTCAAATATACGATGAAATGTTGACACGTGTCAAAATTATTATTTTCAAAACAGCTAATTGAAAAATAACATTAAATCTAAATAAAATTTACATGTTTATCTAAAAAAATTCTAAATCAAAAAGGAAAATTAACAAAACTAATATATTTTCCATTGTAAGCTACTTATGTTATACGTGTTTTCTCAATAAGATTTTGACATGTACAAACAAAAAAGTAATTCACTAAGCATGTATATTATTATTAATAAATTATGCCAAAAGAATAAGTTGAGAATAATTAATAAATTATCCCCCTCTCTAGGATATCGTCGCCCTACTTTTGATTCGGGTAAAAATAAGTTGAGAATTTATGATTCGAGAATATTTGAGACAGTCATAACTATAAGTTGTTTTGGTACAGTTGGATACTTAAAGAGTAAATAGTCGTTGATCCTTAACGTGATTATGACATATGTCATGTTTTGGATTGTATATAAAATTTCTATTTTGTTTATCTGAATTATCTAAGACTTATATATACAATCATGATTATAATTTTCAAATTTTTATTTTTATTATATTATATTAAATTTCTTTCAATTTCTCAATTTTTATTGGTTTAGTCATAAAATCATTGTAACAGAATAGATAATTTTCATCAGTTGTTCATCCAATATAATTGGAGTAAAAAACTTCATGTTTAAAGAAATTATGTCACAAAATAATGTTAGTAATTATAAGAACTATAATTATGCCAAAATGAAAGTAAGGCAACATAAAATTTGTTTAATTTGTTTAGAAGACATTTTATAGATGGTGATAAAAAACATACTTTAACAATAAAATAATTTTGGGTGTAAGAACATATTTATAATGGTAAAACATAGAGTAAAATTGTATGTGGTTATTTATTAGATGTTGATTTGATGAATTTGTTGCATGTAAAATATTTTGTGAATAAGTTGTAAAACGTTTTTGAAATTTGACAATAATAATATTTGTAATGACGAATATTTGGCAAAAGTTTTAGTGGGATATAGTTTAGCTTTAAATTACTATAATAATTGTTATAATATTTTAAAAATATAGAAATATATAAATGTATGAAGGTAAATACAAAAATTCTCTAACTTAAATTATTTATATTTTTACTTTAGAAAAAAAAATTTCTTTATATATTTTTTTAAAAAGTTATTTTAAATTTAGGATTTATTTTTCTCAAACAATTTTAAACCCGCACATCGTGCGGGCCTTATCTAGTATCATTATAATCAATTGGTAATAACTACTACATAACTAACGATTTATCCTCACTTCCAATTACAATGTGAAACATTCTAACAATTTTTTTTTTTTGATAAAAAGCTAGATATATAGACATATTTTACGTGTAACAATATCAAAACACACATAATATTAATCTACTAAATACTCTGTTTTTCATTAGTTATCATTCTAGAGGATAACTTTTGTGTTAAATTAGTTGTCGTTTTATGTTTTCATTACAGTTTTTTGACAAATTGTACAATTTTATCTTTATTCTTTTAACTTATTAATTGATGATTTCAAATAAAACAATAAATTAATTATGGGTAAAACATAAAAATTAAACATCATTTTAATATGTGTGAAAACCCTTAAACGACCGTATTTTAAAACGGAGGGTCTATATTCTTTTGCTCAAAATTGTAAACACTAGTCCCCATAACTTTCTAGAAACAATAATTAAGAAATGTTCTTTAACCCAAAAAAAAACAACATATGGGTAAAGAAGCCACTTTCCGTGATTTTACTACGAAAAGAGCAGTCGACTTTTGAAACAAAAGAAGAGACCAATCTACTTTTAAAGTTCAGGCATTCAAATCAAATTAGGAAATTTTGATGTACTATATATATAGTTTACAATTTAAAGAACAGAAATGAAATAGTTGTGGACGTTAAGACTTATATATCCAATACCTAACTAATGACCAAAGTTTTCAACCCGACTCGGATTTTTCAAATTTGAAAGTTCCTTGAACTGAAAAACAACAAGTGATACATATATTAAACAATTAAGAAACTGATAGATGATGTTTTATCAGATAACACATGTATATTGATAGTCAAAATAATTCCAAAAGCATAACCATAATTTGCTTGTCGAATAGGATTTACGTTTGTAACTTCTTTTAGGAGTTAACGCGTTGCTACTGTTTTTGTTTTTTTTCTTCTAATACCCTTACGAGAATCTGATTATGTTCTGCACTTATGCTAGAATTTATATTATGTTTATGTTGAGTCAAAAAATAGTAACTTAGAGATTGAAAACGACAATTCAGTTTAATTTTGATTAACATCCAATTAGTATATAATAAATATTAAAAATATAAGATAGTCTTTTTTCTAAAAAAAATCATGTTAGCTTACAACTTTACAAGTTCATTGTGACGATTTTGCAAAAGAAAAACATTTTTTTTAATCACAATCGCATAATTAATGAATATCGATAATAAGTTATTTTAATCAATTTAATTAAGAACTTGAATTTTTTGGTAATGAATTAAAACGAAATGCAGCATCATCACTATTTGTTTTATTGAAAGAAAAAAAAACATTCAGGGCATATGTAAATCGTATGTATTTCCACCAAATTAATCCTTCCATGTTCTAAATAATGTGGAGAATTCTTTGGCAAAATATAGATGAGATTCATATTATATAAGCCCATACATACATGCTTATAATAAATATGGACGCGTACTAAAGCATTTGTTTATTTTTCAGTACGACAAAGATTCCCACTCGGAATGTTTTATTAATCTTATATTATACAATTTGTTCTCTCTCTCTCTCTCTCTGTCTCGTCTCTACCATAAAGCAAATGTGATCAGAGACAAGCATACAAAGAAGTTCCCCATTCAAAAAAGATTTCTCAGCCATCAAATTTTTTCTTTTCTCTTCATCCTACAAAACAAAAACAAAAAGATAGTTTTTTCTTCCAAATACAGAAGTCAATTAAGAAAAAAAAATATCAGTTTTTATTTTGGCTGATCTGAGGAAGTTCATCTATGGATACAGCTCAATGGCCACAGGTATACACAAACACATATAATTCTTACAACTCAATATGTATGTGTTAGATCGTTTGATATATCTTGGCTTCAGTAGATGATCTTAACTTAGAATTCCCTTTAAACTTTTTTGGATCTTCTTTTTGATGTTACTCTTCTCTTCAACAGTTTTGGACCTTCTTTAATTAATTATATGTTTTTTTTTCACTTTACCCTTTATTAATTTGCTTTTTCTTTTATGTTTTTAGTTAAAGCCTTTCTTAAATATCTCAATCATTTTTATCTTGATGAAAAACCATTAATTTTTGATAGACAGTACATACATGTTAATTATGTCTTTACATATACTTGTATATATATATATATATATATAGGCAAAGGTTTCTGTGTTAATGGTTGGGAGAGTTTTTTGTGATTTTGATGATCAGGAGATTGTAGTGAAGCCCTTGGAAGAAATAGTAACAAACACATGCCCAAAGCCGCAACCACAACCGCTTCAGTTGCAGCAGCCACCAACGGCTGGCGCCGTGGGTGGAGAGAGGAAGGCAAGGCCAGAAAAGGACCAAGCTGTAAACTGTCCGAGATGTAACTCAACCAACACAAAGTTTTGTTACTACAACAATTATAGTTTGACGCAGCCAAGATACTTCTGTAAAGGTTGTCGAAGGTATTGGACCGAAGGTGGTTCGCTTAGGAACATTCCTGTCGGCGGTGGCTCAAGAAAGAACAAGAGATCTCACTCATCTTCAATTTCTTCGTCTGGTGATATTAGTAACAATCACTCGGGTTCTACACAACCAGCTACAAAGAAGCATCTCTCTGATCATCACCACCACCTCATGAGCATGTCTCAACAAGGTTTGACCGGTCAAAACCCTAAATTCCTTGAGACGACCCAACAAGATCTCAATTTAGGTTTTCCACCACATGGGATGATCAGAACCAACTTCACTGACCTCATTCACAACATTGGGAACAGCAGCAACAACAACAATAACAATCCATTGCTTGTTTCTTCATGTTCTGCCATGGCAACTTCTTCTCTGGATCTCATAAGAAACAACAGTAATAATGGAAATTCTTCAAGTTCTTCATTTATGGGATTTCCAGTTCATAATCAAGATCCAACATCCGGAGGGTTTTCAATGCAAGATCATTACAAGCCTTGTAACACAAACACAACACTGCTAGGGTTTTCATTAGATCATCATCATAACAATGGATTCCATGGAGGGTTTCAAGGAGGAGAAGGAGGAGGAGAAGGTGGCGACGATGATGTGAATGGAAGGCACTTGTTTCCTTTTGAGGATTTGAAATTACCAGTTTCTTCTTCGTCAGCATCAGTCAGTGTCGACATTAATGATCATCAGAAGCGAGGAAGTAGTGGTGGTGATGCAGCCGCTACATCTGGTGGGTATTGGACTGGGATGTTGAGTGGGGGATCATGGTGCTAATTTCTCGGCTTGATTGATGAAGTTAGTACTATTAATGGTTAATTATTGCTATTTATTTAATTAATCAATATGTTCTTAGTTTCCCTTTCAATTTTCTTATTGGTGGGTTTTTTTTTTCTTTCTTAACTTGGATTTAAGGGTATTATTGGGGGTGCATGCATATTGAATGACTTTAATTTGTTTTGAATTTTGTTATTGCTAACACAGATTATAAATGATACATTGGTTGGTCTTTTGATGTTCCTTCTCTTGCTATTTCTATTTTTTCATGTCATCCATTTACCAAAACTATTTTTAAAAATTACATAATGAAAAATTTAATGCAAAAATAGGTTCTATATAAAGTGTGCAATTTATTATATGCAACAGCAGAGTATGTTTTTTTTTCTCTTTTGGTCATACAACACATGGATGTCATTTTGTTAAAGAACAGGTACAAATTTTTAAAAATTAAGAGAAATTAAAAAAAAAATAAAAGAGACAGGTAAGGTCTGATGACTTTCACATGATCATCACTAAATACACTTATCTATTATTTATTGCTAAAGATGATTTAGCCCTACCATCGCAATTAATTAGTAATATATAAAACCATAAATTCCAGTTAAAACTTTCTCTAATTATAAATTATTGGATTCGTTTAATTTCTGACCAGAAAGACAGTTGATTGGGTTCGTTTTACAACAACAAGGAAAGGTACCTAACTAATTCAGTCGATGCATTTTGATTACATATAATGAATATATATGGGCATGAGTGAGTGTGTTTGGAAAATGTTGATTTCATGGATTACTTTGATTCTGAAAACAGTTTTCAAATGAAACAATAATAACAAAGCGTACATGTTTTTGGTTTTCTATGTGTTGTAGAGAGACCGAAGAGGCAAAAATTTAATCAAAAATCTAAAATTGAAAAACAAAGAGAGGGAAGAAGAAGAATAATGTGAGAGACAGACAAAGTCACAAGTCTAAGGACTGGAGAAGGTGGGGCCCAATAGAAACATTCTCCTTGAAATCTGTGTGTTTGAAATTATACATCCCACTATGGTTTCAGCTTCATCAATCTAGATCTTGACCCTTTTGTTTTTTGTTGTTTTTTTTTACCTGTACTATTTATTTAATATTTTTTCGTATCTATCTACTAATTACACTAAAAAGACGTACAATATGTATTAGTTTATTGAAAAATAATTCTTCAGTAACGAAAACGAAACGAGGCTGAATAAGTGAATGTATTGTTTCATAGTCTCACTATATAAGTTATGTTCGAAACATCCGATAACATTTGGAATTTCACTTTAAGGAAAACAAAGACATGAGTCGAACTTTTATGTTACAAAACCACACCAGTCAAAATGGCAGTTGAGAATATTTCAACTATCGAAACAGGAAAGATATTAGCTGCATACAAAAGTACTGTGTGTTATAAACTGTTAGTTGTAAGGAATAATTCAGATATCTTATACTAATTCACTTCACAATTCTGACTGATAACCCATGGCTTAAGTTTATTCGACCAATGATAACCACACACGATCATTATGACATTATCTACAATCAAAGGCGCAATTATACAACAACAATTTGGATAATCTCAAAAATTCTGAGGTTTTGTGGCATTGGTTTTAGCCGTTAAGTACTTTAAGTTAATTATACATGAAAATTTTAAAAAATTATATCGTTATTCGTTTCGAAAATCACTTTTCTCTTTTGTATTTAATATTTATTCATTCGTGGGTTTGTAAAATGTATATAATTTATACAAAAATAAAAAGTGAGAAAAAAAAGAAAAAGAAACGAAAAAAGGAAGACATGTCATGTTTCTGATCAGTTGAATTTATTCCGAATGCTGATCGTCCATAATCGTCCATACTGTAAAATAAACACACTTTCGTTTAACAAATTTGTTAATGAGATTATTAGGGCATCCTTAATGGGAGAACTTTTTTTCATGTTCTTAGATTAAATATATAGTGTAAATAATGTAAGATCAGTTGTTAAGATCATAGGTAAAAAAATGGGGGAACTAATTTTGGTGTTCTTAGAATAAAGATATATTGAAATTTTTATGAAACAAAAAATATATTTCATACATAAAGCTTCAAGAATCTCATTTTATCTCATACATAAATTCAAAATACAAGACCAATTTTTATGAAACAAAAAATATATTTCATACATAAAGCAAAGAATCGATTTTATTTCATACATAAATTCAAAATACAATACCATATAAACCTCTCTTTTTGAAGGTTCTCTCTTCCATTGTTACAATCTTCTTTTGTTGTTCTTGACATCGTTGCTGGTTTCAGTGAAGACGCAGAGAAGCTGCGGATACACGCTCTTGCTGAAGCTGGAGACATAGAGGCACTTGATCTTGATAAAACATGTCAAAACCTCATCACAATTTTGAAGCAGAGGTGTGAGTGGAAAAGAAGAAACATACTTGGGTCAAAAGGGAGGTACAAGCACCAGCAACAGCAGCAATGAGGAGATTGGCCTTAGTACCAATAGACTTGGAACCAATCCTTTGAGAGTGTAACCTCTTGAAATAGCTATAACTATAGAAGTAGATGAAGGAGGAAATGAAAGACTGCAGATTCTTAGTCCCTAGGCCTTGATACAAGGATAGAACATTTCCTGATGAGATTGCTTTCCAAAACACATCTGATAGGGTATCTGATGAACCCACACACACACAAAAACAAGGACTGTAACATACTCCTGAAACAAGCTGATTCATCAGTAAACACGAAAATCATCATCACCTGATCTTCACACCAAATCAAGCATCATCAACCTGCAATTTTCTGCTCCCACGGTTCAAGTCTCGACCTTTAGTGGTTGTACTGCACATTCCCAAAAATATATAAACGTAGAGCCACTGAGGATCACATTTCCTCTAAATCAATCTGACTCTAACTAAAATATGAAAATCCAACTCAAGTAGAAGAATCCTATAACATTTGAGTTAACACAAGTCTAAACAAAGTCGCGAAACCTAATCTGAAAACACAAAAACTCTAACAAACATAGATTTTAGAATCCGAATCATCCACTACTACCCAAGCTCCCAAATATTCGACGCAAGAGGATCAAAGTTTCAGCTAATATCAGATTCAAATTGAAGAAAAAAAATACAATCGATACTAGGGATTTAGAGAACGAACCCGTAGAGGATGCAGACCATCCTTGAGCTCACGAGAGCGGCGTTCTTCAGAAACAGAGTCACGCGTTCGTTCGATCCTTGGCCGCAAACACCATAATCGGGGAAGCAGAGACACGGCAGAAAGAGGAAGAGAAATGAAAATTTCTCAGTTGCAAAAAAAAAGAATTCAACCATTCACGTACTGCCACGTGATCATAGAACATGACTAAGATCTGTTCTAATTCAAGAACCAAAAATCTGATCTAAGCCCACTATTCCCTTTTTTATTAACTTTTCTGGGCTTAGAACACATAAGGTGTTTCTCCATTAATAATGGCCTTATGGCATCGAACAACAAAGACATCAAGGTCAATGGACTTAGGTGATGTGTTATGGTGGCCACTATAAAAAGAAAGAGAAAAAGAATCCGACCAACGTTAAATAATTTTGTCTGAAAGTGACAATGACTCGACCTTAAGAACATACTTCTACACTAAGTTTTAAATTCGGTGTGCTTGTGTTGAAGTATTCAAGTGTGGATGTGATCTTACGGATAAGTTCTAGTGGAGAGAATGGAACATTGATATAAAAAAAAAAAAAAAGATAGACGTCAAATTAGTTTTTCTCACAGATTGTCTCACAGATTGTAGCTCAACAACTTCGAATGATACATCCACGTCCATAAAATTAGTTGAATCTTTATCCAAATTTTCTCGAACACTTTTAGTTTTCTCTTAATTTCTTCTTTTCTTATTTCTAGTAGTCAGTTCTTCTCTATAAAAGCCGTATTGATTTTGAAACCTAATGCCAGTAATTCAAAGTTAACATTTGATCAATTTTTAAATCTATTTATGAGCATATAACTTGAACAGAACTGAGTTAAGTTCTAATTACGACCGAATGATACAATCTTTAAGCACAGTTTAAATTCCTATCACATTTGTACTAATGTTTTTATCAAAAAATTGTATTTATGTCAAACTGTCAATTACTTATATTTTAACAATTGTAGGTCTACAAATATAGTTCTAAAGTAGATTTCAAGTTGTTCGGCAAGTGGAGTATTATAATTTATAAGATGATAGGATGGACCATGCCACCATGGCATGTAATGTTACATACTACATAGGGCAAAAGAATATATGTTAGAAACTTAGAATAGATTCTTAAATTCAAAAGAATAATAGCTAGATCTCAAGTCTCAACATCATGAAATAAAATAGCTAAGCTAAGGGAAGATATTTGGTAACTTACAGAACTGATATGATGGCGATATAGTTTGAATATCTAATTAGTAGAAGACTTCCACCTATTATTCAACTTTTCATTCTTTCTAGTATATATATAGTTTGGTGAGAAAAAAATGGTCGGATAATTTCGGGAGGAAGATATAATCACCATGCAGATCAAGTATCGTATTATCGTAAGATATCAAAAAATGAATATGAAGAGAAACCATATTGTAGACATATATTTGTAACATAATTTACAGTATTATGGTACGACCGTACAACGTACAAATTAAACATGTCTATTACTAATGAGTTTATTTCATTTTTATCACCAAAATTTATAGTAAGTGGGTATTAATTAGTAGGTTTAGATTAGCCCGAGGTGCTTTACTAGAGACGGGGAAGGGAATCGGTTGGAGGATTTGTCGTTAACATAGTGTTGGTGCGGGATTTAGCACCCATGACATACCGATCTAAACCAAAAGTAAACCGAATAAACTCTGCACATCAACTAAACCGAGGGACCCCCCTTTTTGGCCAGCTAAACGGGCCTATAAGCAGAAGCCCGACGAAGTCACTCGACCGACCTCCGAGACCGCCTCCAAAACCCGATCTGATCATCAGAAGAGGAAACTTACCATATCTTCAATCCAAGATTTAAGGAAAGTAGATATATTTTGTAATCTAAGACAAAGTATAAATAGAGGAAGACCTCTTCCTTGTAAAGGCATCCCTTAATTAATACAAGAACCCTAGTTCTTCTTTGTTATTGAGAAAACCCTATCTTCTTCTTCAAGAAATCATAACCCCTCTTTATTTTCTACCTTTAATCTATTGTTTTAGAGAGATATCTTAAGTGAATTTGTTCCCCACTCAAACAAATTCATTGTGTGAATTCTAGATTCAACAATTGGCGCCGTCTGTGGGGACCCTTACACAAAGTTCTACGCTTTTCTCTCTACCACAAAAACTAAAACAAACCAGAAGATCAAGTTCAACTATCCGAACCGCCACCTTGTAAGGCGAATTCCCGGAAGCTCCCGACGAACCAGAAGACGAAAAACCTATCTACGGATTGCCCCGAACAGTAGTTTTCCGTGGAACCCGATTTCGTTCCAATCCGAGCTCTCGTCTGAAAGATATCGTAGTTTCTCTGCAACATACCCTATCCTTTAAATAAAGATCCGTCTGTTTTCGACCAGCCAGCCTCGGGATCGATTCCCGGATGAGTACAACGAATCAGGTCGTAAATAACCTGTCTATGGATTGCCCTGATAATAAGCTTTCCATAGAACTCAATTTCGTTTCAATCGGAGTTTTCTTCAGAGAGATATGGCTTTCTCACTGCCGCATATTCTATCTGTTGAAATTAATATAGATCTGACGGGTCCCGACCAGTCGACCTCGGGGACGATTTACCAGCCGACTCCGCCGAACTAGGTTATTAATAACCTATCTATGGATTTACCAGAGAATAAGCTTTCCATAGAATCTGGTTTCATGTCGATCGGACTTGTCTACCCAAAGATATCATTATTTTTCTGCAGCATACACAATCTGTTAAAACGCAGATCTGTCTTTGTCGCACTAGTCAGCTTCGGGATCGATTTCCCGACAAAGTACTATGCTCCAGATTACGCATAACCCATCCACGGATAGGCCTTAGAGTTAACTTTCCGGAGAAGGCGACCTCAACCCAATCCGAAGTGTCTACCGAAAGTTATCGCCCTATTTCCAAACTGACACATTCTGTTCGAAACTATAGCTGTCAGTTCGTCATCCCGACTTGGAGAGCAATTTTCCACCGATCTAGATGGAACCTAGAGCCGGTATACATATCATTCTGAAGATCAGAGGTTTATCTTCCCAGAAAAACCGATCTCAACTCAGTCCGAAGTGTCTACCGGAAGTTATCACCCTACTTCCGAACTGACACATCCTGCTCGAAAATCCTAACTATCAGCTCGTCATCACGAATTGGAGAGTAGTTTGCCGCCGATCTAGAAAAAACCAAAAATCGGTATTCATATGAAACTGAAGCCCCGAGGCTTAGCTTTCTAACAAGATCGACCACGCCTCAATCGGTGCTCTATATCTCAACTTATGACCAGTTATCTTGATCAGATGCAGTCTGTTCGCAATTGTCAGATCCTCTTACATCATGACCTTATTCCCAGCGATCCATATAGAATCTGTAGTCGATCTGCATATCAGTTTGAAGCTCCGAGTCTCATCTCTCTTATGAGACTGACCTCGCCTGGAGCTGACCTGTCTCAAAGAATTTATCACCGATTTTCCTCAACTGGTGTAATCTGTCAGAACTCTATCGACTGTCGATCTAGAAAGAACCGGGGGTGTCGTACTGCATATACATCTGAAACCCCGAGTCTTATGTCTCTAAAGAGATCGACCTCGCCTCAATCCGAGCTGTTTCAAGAAATATATCACAAAATTTCCTCAACTGGTGTGATCTATCGTAATCCTAAAATCGCAGATCCGACCTTTCAAGAGAATCGACTTCGGAAGCAATTTTCTATCGTTCTAGAACGAACCAGACGCCGATCTACATATCAAATTGAAGCCCTGAAGCTTATCTTTCTAACAAGACAAACATGGAGTTGATTGGCTATTCCTCGCGAAAGATATCACCGTATTTCTGGAACAGGAATATTCAGCCCGAAACCAAAAAAAAAAAGGCTAGAAGATCGACCTTGTTCCAGCCTCGTAATTCATGAGAAAGCTATCGCTACATCTTCATATTACTAGCAAAATCATAAGCGTCATTATCTCAAGACGCTTGGACGAACAATGGACAAAACAGTCACAACCAACGGTAAATTAATCGATACCTTTCTACTCTTCTTTGGAAATTATTTTCAGCTCTCAACAGCTCACTACAGCTTATCAATGAGATTTTTGTAACTCTTTCCAAAAAGTGGAGCCATGCCTTGCAAAAAGGACTAGTTACTAATTCGTTAGTTCTTACAAAAAAAAAAGAGGCCGAGCCATGCCTCGCAAAAAAAAAAAAAAAAAAAAAAAAAAAAAAGACCGAGCCATGCCTCGTATAAACTCAGTTCGGGACTCCGAACTCATTAATACAAAAAGCCGGGCTCCACGCTCGCAAGTCAAAGATGAACATTTCTTTAAACGGACATGTTTAGCTCATCTTCGAACAACTTCTCAGTTTGTCCTTCACACAACTGTTCAGTTCGTCTTCGGACACCTTCTCAGTTCGTCTTTCTGACAACTGACTTCTCAGTTCGTCCTTCAGACAACTGTTCAGTTCGTCTACGGACAGCTTCTCAGTTCGTCCTTCTAACAACTGACTTCTCAGTTCGTCCTTCAGACAACTGTTCAGTTCGTCTACGGACAGCTTCTCAGTTCGTCTTTCAGACAACCGACTTTCAGTCGTCCTCCGAACAACCGACTTCTCAGTTCGTCCTCCAGACAACTGACTTCTCAGTTCGTCTTCGGACAGCTTCTCAGTTCGTCCTTCAGACAACTGTTCAGTTCGTCTTCAGGCAGCTTCTCAGTTTGTCCTTCAGACAACTGACTTCTCAGTTCGTCCTCCAGACAACTGACTTCTCAGTTTGTCTTCGGACAGCTTCTCAGTTCGTCCTTCAGACACCTGTTCAGTTCGTCTTCAGGCAGCTTCTCAGTTCGTCCTTCAGACAACTGACTTCTCAGTTCGTCCTCCAGACAACTGACTTCTCAGTTCGTCCTCCAGACAACTGACTTCTCAGTTCGTCTTCGGACAGCTTCTCAGTTCGTCCTTCAGACAACTGTTCAGTTCGTCTTCAGGCAGCTTCTCAGTTCGTTCTTCAGACAACTGACTTCTCAGTTCGTCCTTCAGACAACTGACTTCTCAGTTCGTCCTCCAGACAACTGACTTCTTCCTTCAGACAACTTTTCAGTTTGTCTTTGGACAACTTCTCAGTTCGTCCTTCAGACAACTGTTCAGTTCGTCTTTGGACAACTTCTTAGTTCGTCCTTCGGCAACTTGAATCTTAGTTCGTCCTACGGACAACTTTTCAGTTCGTCCTTCAGACAACTGTTCAGTTCGTCTTTGGACAACTTCTTAGTTCGTCCTTCCGCAACTTGAGTCTTAGTTCGTCCTACGGACAACTTTTCAGTTCGTCCTTCAGATAACTTTTCAGTTCATCTTTGGACAACTTCTCAGTTCGTCCTTCAGACAACTTTCCAGTTCATTTTTGGACAACTTCTCATTTTGTCCTTCGGACAACTTTTCAGTTCGTCCTCGGAAAACTTCTCAGTGTTAGGTCATCCTCTGACGCCTCGGTTTCAGGTCATCTTCAGACGCCTCAGTGTTAGGTCATCTTCTGACCCCTCAGTTTCAGACACTTCAGTTTCAGTCCGTCTTCAAATGGCTTCAGCTTTAGTTCATCATCACAGCTTCAGCTTCAGCTTCAGATCGTCTTCAGATAACTTAGATTCAGTTTGTCTTCAGATAGCTTCAGTTTTAGTTCGTCTTCAAACAGTTTCAGTTTCAATTCGTCATCAGACTCAGCTCGTATTCAGATAATTCAGTTTCAGTTTGTCTTCAGATAAGTTCAGTTTCAGATCGTCTGCATACAGCTTCGATTTCAGTTCATCGTCAAATAGCTTCAGTTCTGTTTGAATCTTTGTGAGTCATACAGAATCTTTCGACATCCTGGCCAGATGCTCGACTCGCGTCAAACCGCAAAAGGGGAATAAGCCGAGCCCAGTATCTCCCTCCTCTCAAACTTTTAAAAGGGGAATAAGCCGAGCCCAGTATCTCGCTCCTCAAACTTTTAAAAGGGAATAAGCCGAGCCCAGTATCTCGCTCCTCAAATTTTTAATCGAGGAATAAGCCGAACCCAGAGTTTTTAATTTTCGCACCTCAAACTCTCGACGAGAGATAAGCCGAACCCAGAGAATTCTTTTTTGAATTGTTTCGCAAGTTCCAGTTTGGATGGGTATGTAAGCCGAACCCAGAGTTTTAAATTTCGCCGTCCGAATTCCAAACTGGAACAAAGGAGGTAAGCCGAAGTCCCGTACTTCGCCCTCCGCCAAAGCGCATGTACGCTTGGGTTAAATTACCCAATAAGGGTTACTCGATGTAAGCCGGGAGACGTCCCGCCTCGTGTAAAATTCCGAATAGAGTGAAAACTTTATTTCTTGCAAAAGCAATTCGTCCAAGAAGACTGAGAAATCGACTCATCCAAGGCAACCATCGGCGAGACCGTCCGTATGGCCATCATCCTTACCCAAGGACGAGGGCGCCAAAGACGTTAGGATCATGACTCGTACTCTTTTTCCTTACTTCGGGTTTTTCCCATGAGGTTTACCGGAGAAGGTTTTAACGAGGCGACGAGTCCTGACGCACAACGCCGCGTTTTGAAGCCAATGACGTGGTTCCCGCTCACATCAGTTCGCGTGCTCAGAATTCAGTTTTCCTAAAGTTTAGATCGAATAATTTTTCCTATAGTTCGGAAACTCGAATGGATATACGAATCTACCGAACTGGGGGGGGACTAATTGTTGGTGCGGGATTTAGCACCCATGACATACCGATCTAAACCAAAAGTAAACCGAATAAACTCTGCACATCAACTAAACCGAGGACCCCTTTTGGCCAGCTAAACGGGCCTATAAGCGAAAGCCCGACGAAGTCACTCGACCGACCTCCGAGACCGCCTCCAAAACCCGATCTGATCATCAGAAGAGGAAACTTACCATATCTTCAATCCAAGATTTAAGGAAAGTAGATATATTTTGTAATCTAAGACAAAGTATAAATAGAGGAAGACCTCTTCCTTGTAAAGGCATCCCTTAATTAATACAAGAACCCTAGTTCTTCTTTGTTATTGAGAAAACCCTATCTTCTTCTTCAAGAAATCATAACCCCTCTTTATTTTCTATCTTTAATCTATTGTTTTAGAGATATCTTAAGTGAATTTGTTCCCCACTCAAACAAATTCATTGTGTGAATTCTAGATTCAACACATAGACATATGTTCAGCGTCATTGGCAGAGCTATAGGGAATATGTTATGGTTTGAAAGCGGTAAGTTACACGTGTGGAGCTCAAAATTGATTCGGAAATTGTTGTTGGGTTTCTAAAGATATAAATAAGTGATGCTCATCCACTGTCTTTTGTATTACAAATGTGTTATGGTTTTATTACAAAAGAGTGAATAGTCCGTACCAAACTATGTTTTCGTTACCTTTTAAGTTTCTATTCTTTTGATTCTAGACCGGATGTTGTCAATTCAATTTTGTTAGAAAATGTTAATAACATTAAGCAGCCAAGACATGTTCGATTGAAATATTATATTTTTGAACAAATAAGGGGAGACTTTTGTCTCTTCTATACACACAAAAAGAAAATAGTATATTCGATAAGATTAATCAAGTACGCAGTGAATTCGACACAATTTTGATGATACCGGCCGTTGACATAAAAAGAAGACGATTTGATGCGAAAGACGTTGGGGAAAGGTGTGACCCTCGAACATTTTTTTTTTTAATGAGTGATACATTTATGGTTGTGGTATAAAATCATTGTCAACGTACCAAACATTCAAATCATGTTCGCATAATATGACTATAAGCTTCCAACGAAAAAAGAAAACAAAATCAATAGAACCATAATTTTTTAGAACACACAATTAACTAAAGATGGTCAAATCAAGCAGAACCGGTTCATTTGTAGTCCTTTTCATGTCCTTCAATTTATAACTCTCCTTGGTCACATTTTTTTTTTTTTTTGGACAACACTCCTTGGTCACATATACACCTTAGTTTCACGCCTTTGGAGTTTGGACCTATGGTCTGAATGATTTCTGTCACCTTGTCTCTCGTCGAAAAAGCCCAAGTCCAGCATAACTTATTGGATCAATGCAATTAGCGAAGGTTTTAATTACGAGACAAATCCATTATGCCGCATTTGTATACTCAGAATCTTGAGCTTAGGCTAGAAACTTCAGAAATAAACGTAGATTTGGTACTCGTATAAAATTTCTTCTGTAAATTATTATTATCCGTGATTGTTTTCCCAAAAGTAAACAGCCTGAATACGTAAATTTCATGAAATGCGTAACACATCAACTTATGAAAAAAAAGTCATGAAAATATTCATTTAAACAAAGAGTTACAATATGATTTAAATAAGAAAAATTAATTGCGAAATGGCGGAGTAGCCATTAAAATATAGCAGCATCAGGACATCATGCATCGATCTGCTATTCTACATAATATCTAAACACTTTCATAATAAAATAATTATATATAGTAGATATAATAGAAATAGTTAAGAAGCATTATTATTAGGCGCAACCGGAGATTGAAAACAATAACAACAACATAGAACAGCCCCGATTATGATGGCAATTGCAAGGACGATTGCTACAATCATTACGATCATACCAGGCTCCATTTTGTTTCTTTCACGACACCAAAATCTGTATTCTTTCTAACTTTATTTTTCTTCTCGTGTATTCTTCTTTGTTAGTTACAAATTGTATTTATAGACATGTATAAATTTTTGTATAACCAAATCAAAAAAAATGGAAGTTTAACATTTTAAACTTCCATTTTTTTTACATTTTCCATCAAGGAATATTGCATTTACTCAGTAAAATATATATTAACTAGGAAAAACTGGAAAGTTTACATTTTTACTATGGTACTTTTGATTTCCATCATATATAGTAGATTTACTATTTTCATTTTTTTTAATACATCTTAAAAATACCAGACTTTTGATGACATTTATGTAATTTTGCTTACACAAGCCCCGTTTTACAATTTTTGTTTTTCTCATAATTACTGCATTTTTTTGTTAGATATAAATACACCCCTTATATACATTTAAGCTGCATAAAATCGGAAGCGGGTACGTTTGGAAACGCGAAAGCGAACTTTTTGAAAAATATTAGAATCGGGTACGCTTTGGAAGCGTATAATATATATATATATATATGTGGTTAATAATGATGATATATAGTCTAAAATATATTTTTTTATGTATTTAATTTACTATGTACAAGATTAGAATCAAAATTATAATAGAAAAAGGTATTACAACTAAAAAATATAAGTTTACAGGTTATACTTTGTTTTAAAAATGTAAGTTAGTATGAGAATTAGGTGTTCAAAAAAAATTGTATTTTTAATTAAAAAAAAAAAAAAAAAAAAAACACAAAACAAGAAACGTAGAAAGAAAAAAAAGTAAATTGGTAAAACAAATGGGCCTCGCTTGAGTCCAATAAGAAATAAAAGACATTAAAAAATCTGAAAGGCACGTACGTGGAGGAAGAATTAATCATCTTCTTCCGTTGGATCTTCTGGTTTATGAAACAACCCCAACGACGAAGAAACCAATTACGATTCCGATTTATAATCAATCACGCTTCCATCACAGAATCGAACGATTCTAAAACGTTTCCAATCGCCTTTTCTGGGAATCGCTTTTCCCTTGCGATTCCCAGCGATTCTGACCGCTGACCGCTTCCGATTCCGTGCAACGTTACAAAGTAACCAATCAGCTTCATAGACTCCAACGTTGAAACACATTACAGAAGTTCTCTCTGCTCCGTCAGTTTCACAAAAATTCTCAGCGGTTTCAATTTCCAAGGTAAAAATAATCGTTAAATTTATGTATAGGAGGATCTTAGTATTTTCCTTGATTCGATTTTGAAATTTGCTTTAAGTCTCCTAGGTAAATTAGACAGTGATCTGAGCAAAGCCTTTTGTTTTCATCTTTACTGCTATCAGATTCAATGAATGTCCGTTTTTTTGTTTTCTTATGGATCAATTTTGTTTGATTAAAAAGCGTACTTATTTCCTTGTCAGAGTATTCGATTCATTATAATGTGTTTGGTAGCAGTTTCAAAGTGTTACACTATTTGTTTCTACGGTTGGTGAATGATACTAGTAGTGTAATTTAGAAGTCCAATGAGGCGCGTGGTGGTTATATTAATTCAAAGTGCAACAAATATTGCCAAAATAAATTTTCATCAAAAAATGCATTAAAGATGACTACGTACGTAAACCAATTGCACCAGCCAAATTAGGAAAAGAATCATGTCTACGATATTTTAATCTTCTTCTTCTTCTTCTTCTTCTTCTTCTTCTCTAACGCACTTCTACTTCTCTCAGAATTCAGAAACAATGGCGACCAAACAAACCTTGAAGTCGCGTCTCCAAGAAGGTGAGAAGCTGCATGGACACTTTCTCCTCTCATTCTCTCCGGAGTTAGCCGAGATCGCCGCACGCGCCGGCTTTGACTTCATCATCGTCGATCTGGAGCACGGCACCGGAGGAATACGTGATGCGCTTCACTGCATTCGAGCGATCGAAGCCGCCGGTTGCTCCACCGTCCTACGTGTCCCTGACATAAGCCAAGCTTGGGCTAAGAAAGCGTTAGATCTCGGACCCGACGGCATTATGTTCCCGATGGTCGAAACCGGTAGATCTGCCGCTGAGGCTGTTTCGTTTTGCAGATATCGTCCCGATGGTGTCCGCGGCTGTGCGTACTCTGTTGTCAGAGACTCCAACTTCGGTTTTCACGAAGGGTATTTGAGTAATTACACTGATAAGCTCTTCATCATGTGCCAGGTTCGATTCTCTCTCTAATTCGTTTTTTGATTTTTTCAGTATTTATTTGGTGAAACTGTTAAAACTGTAAAAAAAAATAAACTTTTTGGTATAATTTATGTTGAGGTTTGTAGATAGAATCAGAGGAAGGTGTGAAGAATGTGAATGAGATCGTAGCCGTTGATGGGATGGACTGTGTGATGATGGGGCCGAGAGATCTGAGTGCGAGCTTGGGGATACTTAACGATCCAGGAAACCCAAAGTTGAAGTCAGTCATGAAGGAGGCGGAGACGGCGGTTTTGGCATCTGATCCGGCGAATGGAGGAGCTTACTTGGCTGGGATGGCGACGGCTCAGGACAAAGCGCTTGATCTCAAGGCACGTGGGTATCACGTGGTGCTCGGGTCAACAGATGTGTCACTGTACAAGAAAGCTGTGGTTGATGAGGTCAACGCCTTTAAGGCTTAGTGTAGTAGTAGTATTAAGTTACTGACTAAGAATAAATTAGAATGCATGTCATTCGGAGATTTAAGGATCTAATGTATTGTCGTTTCTATTCAAAAAAGCGTGCCGTTTTTTTCTCGATATCGTTTTAGTGGCCACTTTTCAATTTTCATATCGGATCAAACCAGAGATAAGTGTTGTTTTGTTTCTCTTTTATCAAAAATGCAATGTTTATCTCTGCAATCGCTGCCATGGAAACCAAATCCAGTGGTTTCATCAGAGGTTCATCTTCTGAACCCCAAACAAGTGAACGAGTTCAGTTCTCTGTATCGCAGAACTCGAAACTGGAGAATTAGAGGTTTATCGGAAGAGAACGTAGCTAATTCGAGTGGTGACGGCGGAGATTTGAGCAAGTCGTTGTCTGGTATCGCGAGAAACCAAGTGGAGGAGCTTCTGAGCAGAGAAGAGAACAAGGGTTTGCTTGATGGTCTTGAAAAAGCTTCGTTGAGAGTGGAGATTGCCAAGAGAGAGCTCGAAGAGATAAAGAGGCAAGAGATTGAGGCGAAGTTGCTACAGGATTATGTTAATCAGCTTGAATCTAGAGCCTCAGAGGTTAGAGACTTGAGAGTTTTTTTTCCGTGTAGTTATAAAGATGATGAAACTTGAGAACAGTTTGATGATCTTTGTGCTTGGAATGAGATTTTTGGGAGGTTCTTTAGATTGAGAAATGACTGGTTTATCTCTATCCATTGAGTATGATATATTGCAGGACATATTGGTTATATTTCGAGTGGAATAGTGAATTTGTTCATTGTATGCTAAAGATAGGTTCAAGTTGTTGATTAGTTTCAGAGTTTCAATCACTATCAATGGTGTTGCGTTTGTGCTTGAGACCTGGAAGTGGGGTTTCTCGGAGTTTGTGGGGAGATAGTTCAGTAGATAAGGTTACTAAAAATCATGAATTTGGTAGCATTTTGAGTTTTCGTTTTTGGTTTTCTCGTGTTTCCGATCAAAGTCTTTAGTTTGGTTATTGTAGACAGAGGCAGTACATGTTTTTCTATTACCAAATTCCTAAAGGAATTACATATGACAGAACCATGTTTCATCTGATTCAAGATCGCAGAATGCCAGCAGGAGATCATAGCAGCAAGATCAATGGTCGAGGAAGCAGAACGTGCCTTGTCTTTAGCAGATACCGCGGCAATTGGAAGTTCAGAGAAAGGTTATTCGATCAATAAAGACAAGGAGAGAATAGAATCAGCAAAAGCGGCAGTAATCGCAGCTGCGGTTGGGACCATTGCGGAAACTCCGTTTGCTCTTTCTCAGGTCTCGAGCATCGAGCAGCTTGTTCTTCCCCTAGGAGTAGCGTTTGCAAGCTGTGCATTGTTTGGAGTCACGTTCAGGTATGCAGTCAGGAGAGACTTGGATGATAGTCATCTCAAATCAGGAGCTGTTGCAGCCTTTGGGTTTGTGAAAGGTAATAAGAAACACTTTTGGTTACTGTCTTTGATCCAACTTCTATGAAATGGTTCTTTTTTTTCTTAACATCTTTTGTTGTTGTTGTTGTGTGGGTTAATAGGACTTGGTATGTTGAGCAAAGGACCGCCGTTAGAGTTGAGCTGGGAAAGCTTGTTTTCACATGGCATAGACGGCGCTGTTTTGGTGTCTCAGAGTGTTTTGATATTTGCGTTTGCGTCTATAGCTTTGGACTTCTGTTTCAAAATGAAGCTCTTGAGACCATTTCCTAGCTCTGACTAGATGATATATAGAAGTACAAAGCAAATTTTAAAATTGTAGAAATGATACAATGAAATCGTCTTTGAAGACTTATATGTGCATTGTTTTAGTTCAGAAACACAAATTTAGTATTCACATTGTAATATGTACCATCAAGAGATTAAAATTAATAATAATACTGCGGAATGGCAAATTGTAGTGTACATAGTTGTGTGATTGTATCTAAATCAGTACTACTTGTTATTAAGAAACAAAAAAAAAATGTAAATCTCCGGTCTGACTATTAAACCGGGAAATTGGGACTAAAATCGTTTTGAGAAAATCGTTCGAATTAAAGAGTAACGTTTCATGAAAGAAGCGACAATGGAGGCGGCGAAAAGAGTAGATGACGACGGCGGCGAAGAAGAAGAGACCAAGGAGGACAAAGCTTCACGTGAATCTCTCGTTCTTCCTCTTGAAATAATAACGGAAATTCTTCTCCGAATACCGGCGAAATCGATCGGGCGATTCAGGTGCGTGTCGAAGCAGTTTTGCTCTTTATCGTCGGATCTGGGGTTCGTGAAGAGTCACCTGGAACGAACGAACCACCGGAAAATCATCGTGTCGACGTATAATCTATTCTCGTTGGATGTTGATTCTATCGGTGACGGATGTGAAGGAGGAGGAACTAGGGAAATAGTAGCGGCCGTGGAACTCAATTATCCGGGTAAAGACGAGATGAAGAAGGTGTCAAGACATGAGTATAGAAGAAACTGGGTCACCATCATTGGATCATCCAACGGTTTAGTGTGTATCGGTATCGGTATTGAATCTTATCTTAGAAAAGATTGTGTTTTCTTGTTTAACCCAACCACCGGAGATTCAAAGAGATTACCTGAAGCTCCCGTAGAAGAAGAAGATGGCCACGCTCTAGACGGAGTTTATAATTTCCAAATGTTTGGATTTGGCTTCGATCATCTCACTCATGATTACAAAGTGGTGAGGCTTGCTGTTACTAGTCAGTCTAATCCACATGTTCTCGACGTTAGTGTCTACTCCTTGAAGGCAAACTCATGGAGACGGAGGATCTGCTCTTTGCATTATAAACTCAGTAAAGCCTTCTGCACTCGCGGTGTGCTTTTAAACGGTGCCATTCACTGGGTGCTCACTCTTGTACAGGAGGATGATGATGATATTTGGAACCAGCGATTAGTCGTAGCGTTTGATCTTAATACCGAGGAGTTTCGAGAGATGCCATTGCCTGTTGAAGCTGAACATTGTCCCCATAGTAGTAGAGACTCTGTGGTTTCAAGTCTTAACGGACGTCTGTGTGTTGTCAATACTTGCTCTGAGCGGCACGATGATATGTGGGTGATGAATGAGTACGGTGATGCTAAATCATGGACTAGAATCCGGACCAGCTTGTTGTTCTATTGTATGAAACCACAATGTTCAACTAACAACGATCAAGAGTTTCTACTGGACGTTGATGGAGACATGGTGTTATACAACCTCAAGACTGATGCATCAAGGAGAATCACAATTCGCGGGTTCAAGGAAGGTGTTGGATTCGAGGCCGATACATACGTAGAGAGCCTCGTATCACCTTGCTCTTATGCCAAAGAGAGCCGAGCAAGTCTGCTTTCTCTTAAAGATCAACAAAACATTCCCATCAGTGCCTTGTTGTTAAGTTCAGAAGATATGATCAGACTACTGCGTGATGAGGGCTCAATGAGGCTTAGATAACAAATTGTCTTTAATCTAGTTTTAAGCTAAAAAGCCTGTGGTAGGTTTGCTATATAATTAACGAATGGTTTGGTCAATGAAAACTGAAGTTTCTTTCTCCTTAATTCGCTTATGCCTCTCCTACCTTTTTGTTTGTTAAAGATTATTATCTAATGTTGTTCGAAAGTCATGCTGCAAAAAGTTCAATACGATAGTGAGAACTTGATAATGATTTTACATGACATCCTAATTTTCTACTAGATTTATCTGTATGAACTTCCAAAATGTCCAAATCTTCCAAAAATTCTAAGTTGGTAGGTTCTTCACTTTCCTACGGTCCTTTTTTTAGGGAACAAACATGAACAAAACACGAGAACGAACATACATGTAGTCAGTAGTCACTAAACCCACTGATTTTATCAATGAATACAACTGGCCACACCACTCCGACAGACACTCCACTGCCACCTCCTTGTTCTTCAACGGGTTCTTTCGTTTGTAGAAATGGCTGCAAGTCATAAGAATTGAAATCCTCTTCACGGCGCTGCTCGAGTCCTTGCTCATACCGCGATCAGATGAACTCCCTGAGAGACGTTAGAGAATTAAGAGAAGTTCCGTACGTAAAATGGCTCGAAGGTGCCGTTTACAGGGATCCCAACCAAAGAAACTGGCTCTAAGATATGCCGGTACCCAATTCTCTCGTTTTTCATATATTTCTCTGAGCCACATGTTATCCCTAAGGCCGTATTTGTTTACCAAAACACTCCACATAGTGTCAAACTCGACCATTGTCTGCGACCGGTATAAACATTTATCGTACTCGTACTTGAATTCATTAGGGAATGACCTGAGATTCTCTCGTTCTTAAGACCTTATCTGCCACGCTGAGAACCGGTGATGTGCCCCTGTAGATCATGTGGGCTTGTTATGACTCAGAATTTGAAAATCTGATAATTAAGTATGATGGATTTGTTTTGTTATTTACAAACAGTAGAATATTATTTGATTAATCGAGTTGTGTTTTTGGGAGGCGGCTTTTTCTTTCTTTCATTCATCATCATCACTCATCAGTGTTTATCTTCATCGATTTTTGAAGCCAATTTTAAAATTGTAGAAATGAAACAATGAAATCTTCTTTGAAGACTTTTTTATGTATATGTTTATTAATTGGTTTAAAAATGTAAATCTTTCAGGTTCACCTTCCATGTGTTCTGTTTTTCGTTTGCAATTTTATATTTTTACTATACTAACTAGAGGACTTTCAGTTGTGGCCAGTCCTTTAAAGAAATGGTTGCCATGTGTTTAGTGAAAGATCAAACGAAAAGGCCAATTGCTGGAAAATTGCTGAAGCACTTTTGTTTCAAACACACGAACTTTCTGGTGAAAACGTTATTTTTTGGTCGAAATTCCAATGATCTTACGATGCATAACAGGCCAAGGATGCTCAACAGCTTGTATTAAAAAGAATGGCCACTGCTGACGAGGAAGCTATATCACAGGTGACAAACCCCTTAGTTTGACTTTCTTACCTATATACCTTATGAGTCGGAATGGCAAAGAGGAGTGACCGAGCGCTTGAAATTTTGACGTCAGAGACTCGAAAACACTAGCATCTTTGGTAATTTCATTTTGGCAAGCGATCTGTGATTGCAGTTTCCTAGCTAAAAAAAGAAAAGGAAATTGAACTGGATTTGTTTTTCTCTGTTTATTACTGACGACGTGCGTTTTCTCCTACTTTAGATTAACTCTATAAAGAAGAGAAGAAAACAACACTATCTTCTTCTATGAAATGGTCGTTTTACGTTTGTGATTGAAATTGTGTGGTTTGACAAACAAGCATAAGGGAAAGAAAGAAAGAAATGGTAAAAGAAAAAGACTTTCTTTGTCTTGTTGTTATATATTATTGTGTGTGGAAGTGTGAGCTGGAAAAAGATCCCTATCCTTGTCTTGTCCCGCTCTTTCGTTGTTTTTTAAATTATATATGATTTGCCAGTAATGGAATACTTAATCTAACTGTTTGATATATTCTAAATAATTGATTAAGTTAGATTATTATTATTAATCTCTGACCTGTATTATTTTTGGATCTCTCTATATATATTTTCTTTTAAAACAGATTTATTCTAAAATCTGATTTTTTTTTGTTGGTATGTTTTGAGCAGAGGACCGCCGTTAGAGCTGAGCTGGGAAAGCTTGTTTGCACATGGGATAGACGGCGCCGTTTTGGTGTCTCAGAGTGTTTTGATATTTGCGTGTTTGCGTCCATAGCTTTGGGGCTTCTGTTTCAAAATGAAGCTCTTGAGACCATTTCCTAGCTCTGACTAGATTGATATTGAACAAAACAATTTAAATATTGTAGAAATGAAACAATGAAATCTTCTTTGAAGACTTTTTTTTTTTTTTAATAATTGATTTAAAAATGTATATTCTTTCAGGTTCTCCTTCCATTTTCGGGATATTTTCCAGTTTAACTTTGGATTAAAAATATTTTATTACAAGAATATTAAAATCATTGTCAAATGTCAAGTCACTATTAGTCAGTCACTCGTGAGAAGTTAACCAGAGAGGTAGATGGGGTCAAAGCCATTCCTAGCCATTCATTTATTATACTAAATACACGTGTAATAATCTTAGAAACTTACCGATTAACCACGTCAGCACAAGAGTTATTTTTTTTTTTTTTTTTTTGTCTTTCTATCGCTCTCAATCGCGTTTGTCGTGGAGGTCAACTTGATCAGAAAAATATTACAATAGCCAGTGAAAAAAAAAAACAAAGGAGGGGGAAGAGAGGAGAGGAGAAGCTGAATTATTTTTAGATTTTTATATACTAAAGAAATTAGAGAAGGAATTAGTATTCAATTTCAATGGGGTTTCGACTTGTTCTCGAGTAATTTTTACTACCTCTAGTCTCTCTCTCTCTCTCCCGTTCCAGATTTTTTTTGTGTATATAATTCAATCTGATTCTGGAAAGGCGAAATTATATACTGTTTTTTATGTTTTTGAATTGAATTGGTGGTATTCAGGGCGGTTTTAAAGCGACGGAATAAGATGCTGGGAGGAGGTAGTAGCGGTGGTCGTGGTGGTGGTAGTGGTAGTGGGAAGCAGCAGAGAGGTTACTCTTTGAATCCTAAAGACTATAAGTTATTGGAAGAAGTTGGACATGGAGCTAGCGCTGTTGTTTATCGAGCGATCTATCTCCCTACTAATGAAGTCGTCGCTATCAAGTGTTTGGATCTCGATCGTTGCAATTCCAATCTGGTTCGGCTTTTTTTTTTGAGCTCCTCATTATTGACATATTTTTGTTCATGATTCTCTGCCTTTAGGTGTAGATTTGTGTTTTGAGAAAGTTGCTAAAATTATGCATGCTGCTCCAATTCAAAGTGGCAGCGATATTAGCTTTTGTTCTCTTGAAGGTGACGAAGACTAAAAGGTTCTGTTTTGTAGAGTCAGGAACTTAGTATTCAACTTATATTCTCAAGCTAGTTAGGAATAATTTTCCCACTTTGTATCTGACATGATGAGAGCATGATTAGATCTGTCTTTAGCGTTTCATGTTTGTCTTTGCATTTCAGTATTGAACTGATGTCGTATCTGTGCTTCATGTTTGTTTTCCCTTTTTTTATTAGATCTCTTTCTATATGACTTAATGATATGTGTTTTTGGTGTTTTGTTTTAGGATGATATTAGGAGGGAATCTCAGACGATGAGTTTAATAGACCATCCAAACGTTATAAAGTCGTTTTGTTCATTTTCCGTCGACCACAGTCTTTGGGTCGTTATGCAGTTCATGGCACAAGGTTCCTGTTTGCATCTTATGAAGACTGCCTATCCAGACGGATTTGAAGAGGCTGCTATATGTTGTGTACTCAAAGAAACTCTTAAAGCTCTTGATTATCTTCATAAACAAGGCCACATCCATCGTGATGTTAAGGTTTGTTTTGTAAAACACTGGACTTTTATATCTAGGCATCTAGCTATCCATAGAATGTATTCAATTTGTTATTTTGCTTATCTTTCATCCTAGGCTGGAAACATACTTCTTGATGACAATGGGGAGATTAAGCTTGGCGATTTTGGCGTTTCTGCTTGCTTGTTTGATAACGGTGATAGGCAACGTGCAAGGAACACATTTGTTGGTACTCCTTGCTGGTCGGTTTATCGTGCTTCTTTCTTTTTTAATCACTTTACCATCACGCTATATTCAAATGTCTTACATTTAAACTCTTGTTTCTGTTTGTAGGATGGCACCAGAAGTCTTGCAGCAGGGTAATGGATACAATTCCAAGTGAGTTTATACTTTAAGCCCAAATGATAGATAAATCCACTTAAATTTTCTGCTTGTTTTTCATGTCTAATATAGAAAGTAGCTCACTTTGGTATGCATGTTTAGACAACTTGTCAAACTTGTCTGCCTCTAATCCAAATGTAAACATATTTTGCTTGGTGCATATCAGATACTGTATATACTGTGGAACAAAGAAAGGCAATAATAGCTTATTGGTTCGTTGTTCTTCTTTCATTCCTTAACAGGGCTGATATCTGGTCATTTGGTATAACAGCGCTTGAATTGGCTCATGGTCATGCACCTTTCTCAAAATATCCCCCCATGAAGGTGTTTAATATCTTTTTTTCGGCTTATGTCTATATTTGTATCTATTAAAATGGTTCTGATTCTTTTGTTTTCTCCTGGTTTCAGGTGCTCCTAATGACTATTCAAAACGCACCTCCTGGCCTTGATTATGATCGTGATAAGAAATTTTCTAAGGTACTCGTGTTCTTTCTAGGTGTATTCTTTATTTTGTTCTAGTATTGTTGGATTTTCCAATGTTTATGTTTTTCGTTTGCAATTTATATTTTTACTAAACTAATTAGAGGACTTTCAGTTGTTGCCCAGTCCTTTAAAGAAATGGTTGCAATGTGTTTGGTGAAAGATCAAACGAAAAGGCCAACTGCTGAAAAATTGCTGAAGCACTCCTGTTTCAAACACACGAAGCCTCCAGAGCTCTCTGTGAAAACGCTATTTTCCGAGTTACCACCTCTTTGGACACGAGTAAAATCTCTTCAGGTTAGCCATGTTCTTTTTGTGTTCCAGCTTTTTTGTCGAAAATTTTATGTTCCTATGTCACTACGTTATTAAGCGGGTTGTTGCGTGACAGGCCAAGGATGCTCAACAGCTTGCATTAAAAAGAATGGCCACTGCTGACGAGGAAGCTATATCAAAGGTGACAAACCCCTTAGTTTGAACAGTTTTACCTAAATACTTTATGAGTCGAATGGTAGAGTGGATATAAAACAATATTTTTGATGTCAGAGCGAATATCAAAGAGGAGTGAGCGCTTGGAATTTTGACGTCAGAGACTTGAAAACACAAGCATCTCTGGTATAGAATTTTCCCAAGCGATCTGTGATTGCACTATCAGTAGTTTGTGTTCATTGGTTCCATCACAGAATCCTTGTTCTTATATTGTTTGTTTGTGTTCAAGCTAATTGATGACGATGATCTAGCAGAGAGTAAGGAAGATGAAGAAATATTATGTGCACAGTTTAACAAGGCAAGTAATCTGTAGATAAAAACCAGACGTAGGTATCTATGATTTTCACTTTTTAAGTATCAAATTCTGGTGGTCTGAATATATCTTAGAAAACCTCTGCAGGTGAATGACAGAGAGCAAGTATTTGATAGGCTGCAACCATGTGAAAACATGAACGGAAAGGAAAAAGCTTCCACTACTGAGGTGGATGAACCATACTGCGAAGAGAAATTCACTTTCATTACAACTGCTTCTTCTTTAGAACGACTGTCACCAAATTCAGAGCATGACATTCCCGAGGCCAAGGTTAAGCCAGTAAGACGCCAAAGCCAGAGTGGGCCACTTACAAGCAGGACCGTATTAAGCCACTCGGCTTCAGAGAAAGGTCACATCTTTGAAAGGTTTGACATTTGCCAATTGTTTGAGACTGCACTTCATATCTGATTATTCTTTATTTAAAACTTTCAAACAATCCAACTCATAATTTTCATCTGCTAGATCCGAGAGTGAGCAGCCGACGGCACCAACAGTCCGAAGAGCACCTAGCTTTAGTGGTCCTTTGAATCTTCCAACCCGTGCTTCTGCAAACAGTTTGTCAGCTCCCATTAAATACTCAGGAGGTGAGCAAGTGACATTGTCAATCTTCGTGCAGCTTAGTGGTTTTATTACTTCTCTTGCAGTTGAGTTAAAGAGTATTTTGTCCATCTTGAATAGGATTCCGTGATTCTCTGGATGATAAGTCGAAGGCTAATCTGGTTCAGAAAGGACGATTCTCAGTAACATCAGGAAATGTAGATCTTGCAAAGGTTGGTAACTTGGTATTTAAATAACTGCTATATTTTACCCTGGTCGTTGACGTTAACTAACCATACAATCTACTCTAGGATGTTCCAACAAGTATAGTACCTCGTCGATCTCCACAGGTTGGTATCTAGTCTTTGCTCACTAGTGTAGACTGATGATTTCTCCTAACCTAACGGTATTTACCTGATAAATTATACACTAATTTTCCAGGCGTCCCCACTCAGAAAATCTGCAAGTGTGGGTAACTGGATGCTTGAGCCCAAAATGGTCAGTTTGCCAACACCATATAAAGGGTCCTTCAAGTCATTCATTAGTAGTTTTTTATTTTACTACGGGAATTTGTATCGTAGTCTTAGTATTGTTTTCCATCCTGCAGCCAACAATTCAACCTCAGACCATCAAGGAGTTAAGTAGCCATCCGACGTCTTCCACACTCATCATGCCTCAACTTCAACATATATTTCAGCAAAACTCAATACAACAAGTGAGGAGAACATCCATCAAGACATGAGACTTATCTCTTATTAATTAATTAGCAGGATCTTAACTTCCGCAATTGAACTATTTCGATGCAGGATCTTATTATGAATTTACTGAATAGTATACAACCCGCGGAGGCAACAGAAGGTAGACAATTATACTTCAATCTACTATGACGTTATAATTATTGATGAAGTCTATTCAGTAACAGTACCTTCGTCATTCTTATAGGTTCTCATTCTGGAAAGTTACCACCTTTGCCTCGCTCAGACAGTAATGGAAACGTAAGTTGATTTTTCATAGACGTCCTCGAAAAATTCATTAAAGATATTGCTCACAACTGTTTAAGTAATGTGACTATGTTACTTCATATACTCCACCTCTTCCTTGGATTACAGGTTGAACCTGCGGCTTGTGAGAGGGAGAGGTTACTACTTAGCAGTATCTCTGACCTCCGTGCTAGGTTAGTCCTCTTCTTCAAGCAAAGCTTTTGTTTCTAGAGAATGATCTAGTCTAGTCTTTCTAAGTGCATCTTGCTGCAAGCTTTAACTGCCAAATTTTTCAGGCTGGACGACTTAACAGAGGAACTCGATATAGAAAAATCAAAATACAATCAAGTAAGTTAAAACACATTCTCAACTAGTTAAAACTTAATAATCCGCTTGTTTTGTTTCATGTCATCAAGCAATTCTTTCTTTTAAATGTCTGTGTACAGCTGCAACAGAAACTGAAAGCATTCACGGGTCGCGAACAAGTGTAACAAGAAAGGAAAGCGACACTGGAAACACTAAACTGCACAGAACCTTTAGGAGAAAGAGTGAAGTCTCTTGTGGTTGTAACAGTAAGAAGCAGACAAGAGCTTAAGAGACAGTGACACAAAGAGCATATCAATTTCTCCAGTTGGGTTCCGTGTAGGTTTCAGACGATGACGAAGAAAACAAGATCTGCTTCTGATGTAAACTAATAGTTAAAAGACAGACAACAGAAACGAATACAGAGAATAAAAAGGGAGAAGAAAGTTCCTTTGGGGTCGCAACCCCTTATAATTTACTTTGAATATATTATTGTTTCCCACGTTTTGATCAATTTTTGTTTTCTTTGGTTTGGTGTGTATCATATTATACTAGTAAGAAAAAGCGTTGGACCCTTTGTGTATTGTAATTTTGTAAATGCAACTTGATTGACACATATTGTATTGTTTTTACTCATCAGATTCTTAAAGAAAATATTCTGATTTTGGCTTTAAAGATTGTTTTCAAGTTAAGGGGATTCAAATAAAACTAGAAGGTAGGTTCATTGCTGTATGTTTAAATAAAAAGGATCTTGTAATCAAAATCATGGGTTTTTTTTTACATTGTGGTCGAACATTATTGTACAATTAAGTTAAACTTGCACAAGAAAGAAATTAGAAGAAAGTTCTTGTTCTTCTTCTTCTTCTTCGACTTGTCAAGGTTTTGGTAGAGGCTTTAGACACCAAATAGCCAACACCCAAACACATGACCCAAATCCCCAAATCAACGGCCCATCCCATCCCCTCCGTCTCAGACTCCATCTCAGCCGTCCATTCCACTTCCTCCCACTCTCCTTCTCCGTCGTCGGATTCTCCGGCGCTACATGTGCAAAAACACACTTCCCTCCCTTCACCTCTCTCCTCCGGTATCTCCTCCAAACACTCGAACCCAAACCTCTGCTTCCTCCTCCGTCTATGTTTCCTCGCCATAGTCGCCGTCGCCACGTGTCCCTCAGGAGCAACAACAACCTCTGCCGTCCCTTCCTCCTCCATCTCGCACTCGCACTCTAGCTTCCAGTTCTCTCCTTCGTCTTTTCTGAAAATACCTTTGACGACCCTCTCCTCGCTCATGTACACCTCGAAACGGATCCCATCCCAGACACGAACACGTTCCCTAGACCCGTAGATAACGTCTCCTCCTTTGACGACCCTGTGGAGGGTAACGAAAGCAGGGGAATCGGGTCGGATCTTGGAGCCGTCGAGCTCGAAAGCAGCTTCGTTGATTCGAGGAGGGTAGAGTAGAGTGAGAGAGTCGGGTAAAGATTGTCGGGTACTGGTGGGTAAACCAGTGAAGCGGACGTAGAAAGCTTTAACCTTTAAGCTCTCTTTCTCAACATAACGCTCGAAACTCGTCGATCTACACATTTCTATCTTTTGGGGTTTCTCTCTGTCTCTTTCGTTTTACGTTTAGTGTCGTCTGAGCTAATAAAACTTGTGGAAAGGATCGGCCTTTTATGTTAAGAGGGAAGAGAGAAGAAGGTGGCGAGTTGCGACTTCTGTTTTGTTTTGTTTGAATTCTAGGGGTGGGGTGGGGTGTGGCACGCGGTTTAGCTGCTCACGTGGATATTTTCTTAAATTGTTTTATTTTTATTTTTTAATTCTTCTTTGGTCAAAATGCAATATAAAAAATGTAGGGTTGCATGATTTTGCATATGTGTAAAAATACCAACAGCGAGCGCATGAAGTAGTAGTAATGTGGTTTCTCTCTTCTTGAGTTGCACAATTGTGTGCAGACTTTGCTTTTATTTGTCTTCTACTCTCACAACTTGTCTTCTTCCGGTACTTCCCTTGTCCTTTCCCTTCGGTTTTGTTTGTTTAGGAGAATATTACAACCGGACTAATATAACCAAACTAAGGAATTAAATTAAATCCAAAGCTAGAGAAAAAAAAAAAAAAATCCAAAGCTAGACCTTAAAACTAAAATTTTAGAACTTGTAATCGTATTGACCATATTTTTACAAACTCGATGTTCTAATAAATAACTAGTAGTTAGAGTTTGGATTAAAGTAAACAAATGAAATGATATAATACATTTTTAATTGCATGATACACTACAAATTACAATATACATGTACGTGAATGAATGTTAACTTTCCTCTTTGTTTGTTTCTTGAGAGATATTTTTCTGGCGGTGTAATAATGATTAGACATGAATTTAAAAATAATAAAAGGTCCCACATCCACATGATCTTCAGCCGCTGGTTTTTGGGTTCTTTTTTCAACTCTCACTCTTTTTTCTTTTTTTTTTCTTGCGCCATAAAAGCAAATAAGCAATATTGCTTTTTAACACGTAAAGTTAAATTAAAATAAAGGGATTTTGTCCAGAAATGCCACTTTTCTAAAAAAACTTGGCAAAAATGCCACTTTTAAGTTTCCTTATGAGAAATGCCATTTTGCAAGTGAGGAGGAGATGTAAAAAGACTAAATTATCCTTGTCTTAGTAAGGGAGAAATATTGCACGTGGGAGAAGTGAGAGAGAGAAAAAAATTGAAATGTTTGTCGCCATTAATCTTTATCGTTTCTCAATAAACCCAACTAAATGGACAAAACCTTGATGGACTTGTACATCGAATGCAGATCCTGGTCCATCAATGGATCACCGCTCCCGAGATGGGCTGCTGCGTTAGGAGACTGCATTAATAAGAACGAGGAGGACAATGGTGAGTTCTTGTGTTAAAAGGGAGACACAATAAAGGTTGACAACAAAATGAGTAAACAACAAAATTGGTCTATCTAGACTTTTCTAGTAAAATACACAATATAGATGGACAAGAGAATGGATAGACAACTAAATTGGTCTATCATGTCTCTTCAAGTCATACACAATATAGGTAAACAATAGGATGTGGCGTATGGCTAGAAGGACATGTTTGGTGGACAACAAAATGAGTAAACAACTAAATTGGTCTATCTAAGCTCTTCTAGACATACACAATATAGGTGGACAACAAAATGAGTAAACAACAAAATTGGTCTATCTAGACTTTTCTAGTAAAATACACAATATAGATGGACAACAGAATGGATAGACAACTAAATTGGTCTATCATGTCTCTTCAAGTCATACACAATATAGGTAGACAATAGGATGTGGCGTATGACTAGAAGGACCTTTTTGGTGGACAACAAAATGAGTAAACAACTAAATTAGTCTATCTAAGCTCTTCTGACATACACAATATAGGTGGACAACAAAATGAGTAAACAACAAAATTGGTCTATCTAGACTTTTCTAGTAAAATACACAATATAGGTGGACAACAGAATGGATAGACAACTAAATTGGTCTATCATGTCTCTTCAAGTCATACACAATATAGGTAGACAATAGGATGTGGCTTATGACTGAAGGACATGTTTGGTGGACAACAAAATGAGTAAACAACTAAATTGGTCTATCTAAGCTCTTCTAGGCATACACAATATAGGTGGACAACAAAATGAGTAAACAACAAAATTGGTCTATCTAGACTTTTCTAGTAAAATACACAATATAGGTGGACAACAGAAAGGATAGACAACTAAATTGGTCTATCATGTCTCTTCAAGTCATACACAATATAGGTAGACAATAGGATGTGGCTTATGACTAGAAGGACATGTTTGGTGGACAACAAAATGAGTAAACAACTAAATTGGTCTATCTAAGCTCTTATAGGCATACACAATATAGGTGGACAACAGAATGGATAGACAAGTACATTGGTCTATCTAGTATCTTCAAGTCATACACGATATATGTAGAGAATAGAATGGTTCGTGGTGATAGACAATATTGGTGGACAACGTTTTTTATGGTTGACGAGTAAATACGGATGGACATCGCAATAATGCTTCGTCTACCCGAACAGTTTTCAACATAACAACCACCAAAAACCAAATAACGCAGAGGACAAATGATGGTGGATGGACAACAGATTTACCTCCGTTCGACAGCGTCTGTAAGATCTCCCTTACTAATATCGGCATCTGGTAAGTCCAAGTCACCACTGAAACAATAAAAGTAAGGGTAAAGAGAAGAAAACAACAGGAAAAAACGATTAATGCATAAACAATTTACAGAATTGTGGACCATTATCTCCCCTTACCTACTAGAGGTGCCACTAGAAAGATTTTATTCGCTGTTTTGGGGAAGACTGAAAGCCAAAAAAAAAAGGATAAGAATATGAAATCATAAACCTTAAATACAACGCAAATTAGTTGACTATCATCATACCAAGTGGTGTCGGGTATGGATACTATGAAACTAGATCCGGCAGAGTTAGACGGATTAGACGAAGTTTTTAGAATTTATGGCACCACCGACGGTTGAAAGAGATTGAGATGGAAGAAGATGAGAAGTCAAGAGAGACAAAGATGGAAAAAGAAAGAGAGGATTAGGGTTTGGAGAAATATATTTAGGTTGTTGATGCGTTGTGATTAACGATGCATATTAATTGTCCAATTTATCTCAACTCTCCAAAAATTGTAGAGAAGACAGAGAAAATAATTAGATTTGTGTTTTAAAAGAAAATGAGGATATAATAGTCTTTTTGTAATGGGATTATGGCAGGTGGGAAAATGGATTGAGAAAAATGGCATTGCTAAAAATATTTGACACTGTACATGGCATACGTGATAAAATTCTCTAAAATAAATCCTTAATGGGCCGGGCTTATACGCTACGAGAGCTGTTTCCATACATTGTCCAATAGATGATGATACATTTCGATTTGTTTATAAAAATTAAGACTACGTCTGTCCACAAAGGGATATGCAAACCATTAGAACCAAAGTCTATATCCGATAATTCGTTCAATGAACATGTTCTATATGATTAAACCAATATCAAAATGAAGTGAGTAAACAACTGATTTCAAATTCATGATGTATTTTGCAAACATGTTTAATTTGAGGGAGTGTTTTTGAACCCAAAATCAACTAAAAAAACCTTAACCAAACCTTATCCAAAACCAGGATTGGTATCTTTTAGATCACAATATATAGATTTAACTTTTAAGACATTCAGTTTTATAATATTGATTTTTGTAGAGTTTGACTACTGTCGCCATCTGATATGGGCACTGCAAATTGAGTTTCTTTAACAATAAATTAACCACGTAAATAGTTCGTAGTTTGTCTTTATAGGTTTCAGACACGGACTACAAATCAAATACATATATATAATTGTTACTAGACGCATGTGATAATGATAAATTTATTTTGGGTAACATGGGCATGTAAGTAAGAACGTGGTCATTCCGCTCTTGTTTTTTCCGGCAACTAGTTTCTAAAAAATAACTAACATTCCAACCAAAACAAAAACTTAGGTAAAACCAAAAGCTTAGGGTAACATGACAATGAAACTAAAGAATAATAGTACTCCTTGATAAGAATATTAATAGTACTCGTTCGTAAAACGCTGTCGGTATAAGCGGTTTGGACGCAAACGCATAAGTTAGATGAAAAAAAGAGTTAAATAGTTTTGGCAAAGTAAGTCATTGTCATAGTTTGGGGTCAATGTATAGCACAGTAGGGATGTAGGAGGATAAGCTGTGACTTTAAGAGTGAATGAGATTCTTTCTCAAATGAATGGTGTCAAGGAGTAGTATTCATTTTTTCTTCTTTCGTCTCTATCCACCTATCAATATCCCCACTCTATTTATATTTTTGAAGTTAATGTGTTTTGTTTTTGTCTTCTCCATTTTAGATAATAAGTGGGAGAATCTAAGACCATCTCCGATGGTTTTTCCTATTTTTTCCTCTATAATAGAAGAATTCTATAATAGAGGTGAGTTTTACTCCAATGGTTCTCTATTATCACCTCTAAAATAGAGATTGCTATTTTTTTCTCTATTTATAGAGGAACCTTTGTAAAAAAAAAAATATAATTCCCCTATAAATAGAGGAAAAAATAGCAATCTCTATTTTAGAGGTGAGAATAGAGGACCATTAGAGTATAACTTCCCTATTCTTACCTCTAAAATAGAACTCCTCTATTATAGAGACAAAAATAGAGTACAATTGGAGATGCCCTAATCTTTACTAGGCCTAATACCTATGTAATACACGCCTTTTATATCATATTAGAAAGCAACATGTTAGTTGAAAAGTTTAAAGTGTTTTGGTTTCAGCTTTGTACCCACTATTAGATTTAAATCACTAAGTTTAGTCTGTGAGTTAGTTTATCGTTTTTAGTAATGACATATGATATGTTAGGAACTTCATATAAAAGATGTGATCAAGCCTAACATCTATTCCATTATATAAAAGAGAAATAGTCAACTCATTACTAATTGATTTTTGATAGAATTTTCATGAAACTTAACCCACATGCTCAAAAGCACAAGCTTTAGACAACACTCCATAAGTTATAATGTTATACTAGATGAGTACCTGCGGTACACTGCAGGGAAAGATTATTTATAACTAAAATATATAAATTATAAGTTGTATTTGTTGTTTAAATATGTTATAATTATATAATAATTGTTAAATAAATCATATAATACCGTAATATAATTTATTTTTTACATAATATTTATTTAATCAATTTAATTAGATATGTCTATTCTCTGATACCGACAGTGTTAACAAAATAATGAAATGATGTTTTATCCGTGTAAAACCGAATTAATGATATTCTTTAATTTATATAAATATCAATAAAACTTGTCCCGCTATATAACCCTGTTCCGAGATATTTTAACTCATACTATATCATCTTAATTTTTAATATTTATTGTATATCTACGGTATAATATTTAGCATATTTAACTTTTTAAAAGTTTTAAATACTTTTCATATTTAACCTTTTAAAAATCTTTAAAATAAAAAAGCAGAATAAACTAAATAAAAGTTTTTAAAGTTTGAATGCATGATAAATGAAACTTTCTACTCATTTGTATACGGAATCATTTTGGTCTCTTTTATAGTATGACTCTAAACTCCTATCCCTAAACCATTGCCCAATTTTTTTAGACAATATAAGATATTTTAACCGTATTTTTAATTCATTTATTGAGTAATATATGTCCGTTTTAAAATTTTGAATTACATCATATGCAGGAAAAAATCACAATTTTTATTAACTAAATGTATTATAGAATAATTCAAGATAATTTAAATATAAATTCAAATAAAAATGAAATTGAATCATATATTTATGTTTGAATGAGGTAGAAAGATTTCCTTATTTTTTGAATCTTACCTATAATTAATTTTGAAGTTTTGGTAACTACTATTAAAGTCAATACATTAAGGGGTCCGAATGGTAACCGCGGATTTAGTAGTGCGGGACAAAAAATTTGCAAGTACGGTACGGTACAACTGCGGTGCGTGCGGGACAAATGTATTTGTGGGACTAAGTGCGGTTATTCCAAAATAAGCGGTACAAAATAATGTTTGATTGGTGAAAAACAATTGGCAGTGCGGATTTCATATTATTTTATTAATAACTAGTATAAGTATATATTTTCATTTGTTTAATATTAATAAATATATTTTAATTTCTGAATTTAAATTACTAAAAGTTATTTGAAATTAAATTTATTATTTTAAATTCAATCTTTAGTTCTAAATTGGTTTAACTAACAATAATAATTATATATTTTTTTTAAAACAACAATAAGTCAAAAACATTACCTTATTAAAAAATATAGTGAGAGAGAGAGTATATATATATATATATTAGTTATATTAATCAAAAGTATAATATCTGTGCGGTATATATATATTAATATTCGTAGCACTTAAACACTAATAACCGTACTTAAAACACTAATATGTATACTTTTTCCAAATTTTTAAAAATTTCAGAAAATAAAAGAATTGAAAACCGCACTTAAACCCAAATAACCGCACCTAATTAGAAGTATAAAACCGCATTGCATGCGGAATTGAATGTAAGACAAACAAATAATAATATTAAAATGTTTTTGTGTAAGTGTGTTATTTGATTAAAAATGTCCCGCACTTATATAATTGTGTGATTGGAAACAATTTATAATTTACATGGTCCAACGGTAAATACCGCACTATCACGACATCACCATTCACGGCTTAAATATAAAAAATTTTAAAAAAGTATTTTTGAGAAAAAAAAATTGCTGAAAAATACTAATATAGATGTTTGTGTCAATTGTCCTAATTGTTGTTGTCTGTCGCGGATGCAAAAATCATCTTTTACCTATGGCACAAGAATTAATAAAATGAGTATGGGACACATGCTTAGATCCGCCGCTGTATTGTTCATTTAAAAAAAAAAATTCTATTTCTTCTTTCTCTCCGATTTTTCTTTTCCACGTTAAATTTGATTTCGTTTACATTGTTGCTCCACATTTCTTCAAAGAATTATTTAGAGATGTAACATTTTCACCAACTACGTCATTGCTAGTTAAAAAAAACAAAATAAAATTCAAGACTCTCAAAACTGGATCTCTTCCTAAATACCGTGGAGTTATATAAAATGGATTTAATTCGTAGAATAATTGAGACGAAGGATCACGTAGAAGGAAAACGAAGAAAAGAAAAAAGTGCATTGTCTTTGTCTCGACATGTGGAAGTATCGGTCTTATGGTCCATTGAGCCACACTCGTTTAGAATATCACTACTTTCACCATATTCACATCTATACACGATTATGGCATCTATATACATTTCCTTTTCAATTTATTCTGCAATTATGGGTTTTGGATATTCATGTCCTGATCATAATTTGTTATAATCCTCTTAGACAAATATCAAATTTCGAATATGTTTTTAAGGTTATTGGCATGTGTACATTATTTTTTTATATAATATATTTCTAGAAAGTGTAAGACATCCATTCAATTAATAAAAAATTTTGACATCTGAATAAATAACGATGAAGATATTTTGAGTTTTTTTTTTTTTTTTTTTAATAAATTGACTCAAAGTCTGTTCTTATGGATTATCCTAAATTATAATTCCATATAAAGTTATTTTTTGTACTAGCAAAATTTAAGGTACATACTACATAGTACTCGCTATCCAAACGGGGAGAGGTTTAAAATTATAGAATCAAACAAATTGGGGAACAATAAATATGGTAAATTAGTTCTTTCCCCATTGTTATATTTGTTCTATCATCCACTAGCGGTCGATTTTATATCTCAATGAACTATATCAATGCTGGATATCTAATAGTATATTTAGTGGCCTTTCACATGGACGTAAAACCTAGGCCAGTTTCGAAAGTTTATACTCAAAAGTCAAAACTAACAATAATGGTTTTCTTTGGAAAAAAAAATATCATCAAATTTAAGGAGGAGTGGAAATTTTACACGTAATGCTGTGAGAGACATTTATTAATTACGACGATGTGATTGCCGGAGACAAGTTTGTTTTCAAATTCCTTGATCAAAAAGGACATTTTAAATCATTGCACCCACACGAACCACTCAATTATTTCATTTGGCTGTAATAATAATTCAAAGATTCTTACAAAAAAAAAACTTGGTGAAATATCATTAATTGTCCTTTTAGAACAAGATGCTAACGACAATCTACTTGGCCACTTGACTTGCGTACCAAATTTTCTCCCAACTCCTTTTTTTCGCCTTTTTTGTTCACAGAATTTGCGTTTCATTACTACGTTGGCGTTTGTATTTTGACGGATTCGTCTACGTGGGGACAATGCGCGTGTCGGACATGCGCACTTAAGAGGGTAGAGACAATGTGTTCTTTAGCTTTCCTCATATTCTCTCTTCCAAACCCAAAAAACATTAAAAAGTATTTTTTGTTCACTCAGGTTAAAAAGCAGAGTTTCATATTCCTACAAATTCTGGCTGTTTTTATAAGTATCAAATATAACTCCCAAAGATTTTTTATTTGCTAAGCTCTAATCTTTTTATCTTCAGTTTCAATGGAAATAGAGCAGAGAAAGAACATCAAGAGAGAAGAGGAAGAAGACAACAATGGACTGTCACTACAAGAAGAAGAACATGAAACAGAGGAAGAGATGTCTGGGAGGACGACTGAACCGTGGACGAAGCAGATAACGGTGAGAGGAGTGTTAGTGAGCATAGTGATCGGTGTTGTGTTCAGTGTGATAGCTCAGAAGCTAAATCTCACGACAGGGATTGTTCCAAATCTCAACAGTTCTGCAGCTTTACTGGCTTTTGTCTTTGTCCAGACATGGACTAAGATTCTCAAGAAATCAGGATTTGTCGCCAAGCCGTTCACAAGACAAGAGAACACAATGATTCAGACATCTGCTGTTGCTTGTTACGGCATTGCTGTCGGAGGTTAAGAACATAACTGCTTCTATTTCTTCCTTTTATAGTTTCTTTTTCTTGTGAAACAAGCAAAGATTCAGTGGAAGGATCTGCAAAACAGTTACATATAAAAATATTTTCAACTTTATGAAAACTTTTGGGTTAGTTAGTCACAACAAAAGGGTTGATGTTGCTTTTGCTTTTTTTTTTGGGATGTATATGATATAAAAACTAAGTTGTGAAATTTTGATTTAAAAATCTGATTATTCTTTTTTTCCCTTTTCAGGTGGGTTTGCTTCATATCTTCTGGGGTTAAATCATAAAACATATGTGTTGTCTGGTGTGAACTTGGAAGGTAACTCTGAAAAGAGTGTGAAAGAACCAGGGGTTGGTTGGATGACTGCTTATCTATTTGTTGTCTGTTTCATCGGTCTTTTCGTCTTAATCCCTCTCCGAAAGGTTATGATTATTGATCTTAAGTTAACATATCCGAGTGGTTTAGCTACTGCTGTTCTCATCAATGGTTTCCACACACAAGGAGATGAACAGTCCAAGTAAGCTAATTATCCTATTTCACAAAAGTGATGATATTGTTACTTAAGTTTACTAATCTTTACTTAAAATCGGTTTGCAGGAAACAAGTGCGTGGTTTTATGAAATACTTCTCATTTAGTTTCTTGTGGGGTTTCTTCCAGTGGTTTTTCTCTGGTATTGAAGGTTGTGGCTTTTCTCAATTCCCAACCTTTGGCTTGAAAGCTTGGAAACAAACGTAAGCATCAATTATACAAAAATGAATATGACATTCCAGTGAATCGAGTTCTTGAATCATATAATAACTGAAATTTTTTCTTGCAGGTTCTTCTTTGATTTCAGCATGACATTTGTAGGAGCAGGAATGATCTGTTCACATTTGGTTAACCTTTCTTTGCTTTTAGGAGCTATCCTCTCTTATGGCTTAATGTGGCCTCTTCTTGATAAACTCAAAGGCTCTTGGTTCCCTGAGAATCTCGATGAGCACAACATGAAGAGCATATACGGCTACAAAGTCTTCTTATCCGTAGCTCTAATCCTTGGAGACGGTCTCTACACTTTCGTTAAGATCCTCTTTGTCACCATTGTCAGTATTAACGCAAGATTGAAGAACAAAACTAATGACCTTGATGCCGTGGGTCACAAGAAACAACGGAAAGACCTCAAGGAAGATGAGAATTTCCTCAGAGATAAAATCCCGATGTGGATCGGAGTTTCCGGATATCTTACCTTCGCTGCAGTCTCAACCATCGTAGTTCCTCTGATATTTCCTCAGCTCAAATGGTATTACGTTATTGTAGCTTACATCTTCGCGCCTTCTCTAGCGTTCTGTAACGCTTATGGAGCTGGGCTTACAGACATCAACATGGCTTATAACTACGGCAAAATCGGTCTTTTCGTTATCGCGGCTGTGACGGGAAGAGAGAATGGAGTTGTAGCTGGACTAGCCGGTTGTGGACTGATCAAATCAGTTGTTTCGGTTTCTTGTATTTTGATGCAAGATTTCAAGACGGCTCATTACACGATGACATCACCTAAGGCTATGTTTGTTAGCCAAATGATCGGGACGGTCGTTGGATGCATCGTGACGCCGCTAAGTTTCTTTCTGTTCTACAAAGCCTTTGACGTTGGAAACCCTAACGGCGAATTCAAGGCACCGTACGCTTTGATTTATAGGAACATGGCGATTCTTGGGGTGCAAGGCTTCTCTGCTCTGCCTCTTCACTGTCTCCAAATGTGTTACGGGTTTTTCGGGTTTGCTGTTTTGGTCAACGTTGTCAGAGATCTTACTCCGGCAAAGATCGGGAGGTTCATGCCGCTTCCGACGGCGATGGCGGTTCCGTTTCTGGTCGGAGCTTATTTCGCGATCGACATGTGCGTTGGGACTTTGGTTGTGTTTGTTTGGGAGAAGATGAATCGGAAGAAAGCAGAGGTTATGGTTCCGGCGGTAGCTTCAGGACTAATCTGTGGCGAAGGGCTTTGGACTTTACCTGCTGCTGTGCTTGCACTCGCGGGAGTAAAGCCTCCGATATGTATGAAGTTCTTAGCTTCATAAGATCGATCAGTTAAAGAAGAGAAAAAAAGACTTATGAAGTTAGAGTAGTTAGATTATTATAATCATCTTATTCTTAAAATAACAAGAAGACTTATGAGTTACGATCAAGAGCATCTCTTTTTCTTACAGTATATGGGAATCGTTGTTTCATGGTATTGTACTACTCCGTGCTCTGTTTTTTGTTTTGGTATAATTTGTTAACACATCTTGATTTGTTCTATTTCCGGTTATCAGCACATTTATAAGTCCGGTTATCTTCTATTGGTTTATCTAAAACAGTTATGGGCTTGGTAATAAGATGGTTAAGATGATTTTCCAATAAACTATCTTGACGACAAAGACTTATCTACAACTTCATACAAGTTAAGGGAATTTGTATATTTAGTTCTAGTCATAATACACTCAAATTGAAATCTTAACAACAAAAGATACTGAATTTGAAATATTATAAAAGTTTGAAAAGGTTTTGGATTCTGACTACCAAAAAGAAAGAGGAGCGTGTGGAAGCAATGAATCCGGCCATCTTTGGCCGACCATCTTCCTTAGACGCGCACATTGTGATACTACATCATACACCTAAATATTATTGTTAAAGGTTATAACTATTATTGTTCCCCTATAATATTTATTATATTGTTTCCCTCTAATATTTATTATATTATTTATTTACGTGTGACTCGGGATAATTAACCAGCATCTTACGCAGAGAAAAATAAGTCGTAAGTACATTCAATATTAGATTAACCATATATATATATATATATAATCTATTATAATTGCCAAAATTTTTAATGACTATAAGTTGTTTTACATAAAAGTATGTTTCATCTATGAAACGATAGTTGTTTGTATACAATACTGCATTTATGAAAATAGATGTATTCTTTTTTATATAAATATATAACTGAGTTTTGATTCAAATAAATAAAATATGTTATAATTTTCTGTTTTGCTATATTCAAATTTGAGAGGATTGGTAATTTTCTTACTGATTGAGTGAATAGTAATATTTTTATTCATTTTGTATGAAGTAAAAATTGATTTTGGAGATAAAAGTATGTTTGAGTTATGCTAAAAAGATTAAAATAATTAATTGAAATGAATTTAAACAAATCATTATGTCATTTTAAGAATGGTCCTCAATTAATATTTTTAGTATTTTTAGTTTACTATATAATTATTTAAGAAATTTATATTGTCTTATACAATGTATTCATAATTTTATCATTTAAATAAAATTAAAAATATAATCATTTACATATCATATTTGACAACAAGAGAACAAGTTGTAACGGTTCATAAAATATATAAAAATATGACTGTAAGTTTAAGAAGAGAAGACACGACTGCAGATTGCATTTATTCATTTTTCAGAAATGAAAAAAATATTTTACAAAAATTACGACGAAAATACACAGATAAAATGTTATTTTGAAAATATGCAAACAAAATGTTATGACGAATAAAAGCGAACGAAATAACACAACTGCACTGTAATCTCATGAAAGTTAATCGTAAAAATTTGTTTAATTTGATGTGTGTAGCATCATTAGTTATATATTTAATCATATGTGAAGGTAAGATTATTTTTAAAGAATATTTTTCAATAAAGATATAAAGAATGTTTCAAAAATTTGTATGTTTTGAAGTTTTTATTAAATAGTTTAGAAATCCCAATAGTTTAATAAATAAATTTAAATAAAGAAAATTTGTAACGAATATTTTACTAAAATGAGTTCCTCCGCCATATCGCGGGGGCTCCATACATAGTAAAAATAATAAATAAACATCCTTAAAATGACAACCTACGCTATAACACTAGTTTGATGGCAGCAGAGTTTGAGAGAGATAGATCCATAGAGGTCCCCCTTTACCTCAATTTTTATAAGAGAGAGAGGTCCCCCTTACCTCCTAAATACATTTCGTTTCTTCGTAAAAACAGTTCAATTTTGCTACATTTTTGTAAAAGAAGTTGTGAGAAGATTAATAAAAGTTTCATAAAAACAGAAAAAGTACCTCTGAAACTCTTTTTTTTTTTTTTTTTTTCTTTTCTATCTCTCGCAGATTTTCATTTATTAAAGACACATCAATCAAGTTCTCAAATTCGGTCGACTTTATAATCTGATAATATCTTTGAGTTTTAGATCGAATTTGGGTAAATATTGAACCAATATATTTATTTTAACAAAATTATGGTGGGAAAATGAAAGAGAATTTTTTAAAAAAATGGTTGAAGAGCGAAGATCTGCGCCGTAGGGTTTCTAAAAAAAAATTGGGGAAGAAGATGATTTTGGTGATTACGAATATTCACTTATTGGGAAAAAGTAAGATTCGAACCCTCGTCCTCTCTACACTTGAGTTTACTTGTAACCACTGTGCCACTTAGATGTTTTAACTTATTTTTTTGCTTTTTAGTTTACATAATGAATAATAATTATATGTGTTATTATTATAATTATTATTACTACTATTATTATTATTATTATTTTGCGTATATTTGTTTTTTTAAACGTTCTTCACTTATGTACGTATAAAAAGCAAAGATCTCATCTTTTATGTTTTCTTACTTCAGATTTTTCATTTATAATATCTATGGTATTAGACCAAAATATAAATTTTGTATTTTATTATTCATAATATATGAATCTTTCAACTTACAGTATGAAACAATAAGTTTTATATTTACGTGCTTCCTTTTTTTTTCATTTAAAAAACAAATTATATTTACTAGTGTAACTAATAACAATATTCATATTTGTTTTTATGAATGGTTTCAGGATCAATTGTTTTGGGTTTGGCTAAGGATTACTATTAATAAAAGGGACAATTTGAGTCCTGTGAGAATGTCCACCTCAGCCAAGTTCACATTTATCTTAGAGCATGCCACATCAGTAGCAAATATAAGAGAAAACCCAAGAAAACAAGTGAAAAAATTCGATTCAATTTTTCCTTTAGATTCTTCGTCTTCCCCTCTTAATATAGATCATAAAATTCGGATTACAAAACCGAAAAGCCTCACCTATTGCAAACAACAAACCAAATCAAGGGTACGTAATTTGACGAGCATAGACGATGAGTGATTGGAGATAACGAAATAAAACGACAGCCCTTATGGTCATTCGTCACCAGAGAGATGGCGATGAAAACCCTCGAAAAGCTCCACATAAACTCAAGGTAAAACAAAGTCTGCAATTGCCCACAAAAACATCATTATGCTTCTTTATCTATATTAATAGGTTAATAGTAGTTTGTTAAAAATTTTAGGGTTTCTATCTACCTTTTGGAGTTTGAGGTTATGTATTGATAAGTAATCTTACATGATATATATATGTTTTTCTGAGTTTATTGCGGTTGTTCTGTTTTGAAAGTGATTTGGCGTGCTATTATTTTTGTTTACGAAAGACCTAAATAAAGAAAAGATACATCGTTGTTCATTTCTTTTTCTGCACTTCAAAGTCTAGATACCAATAAGAAAGAATATGTGGTTGAGTTATATGAATAGTTTATCCAAATATTTAAATTACGTTTCATATAACTTGTGCATTGTGCTTTCATTCCTTTCTGAATCTGTCAAAGAAAAGGACGGACATGTTCATGTTGAAGATTGAGTCTTCGATTAAACCTGCAAAGAATAAGAACAATCATTGTGAGGCAAAGAATGAGAAGAAGAAGAATCACAAAAGATTGGAATTAAAACGACCGTAGAAGAAGAAGATGCAGAGAGGAATCAACTACAAGAAAAAAAACAATGTCAAACAATAAGACAAGTGAAACTGTCGTGACTTAAGTTAAGACAATAAGAAGTAATCAGGCTAATTGTTTAGTTATACTCAAATGAGTGAATATATTGTGTTAGTTAATGTCTAAAATCTAAGTGCAGTTTTTGATGCAGTGCAGTCTAAGCATGAGTAGGTGTGGCTTGTGTAAGAGCCTAGGATCTAGAAGTAAGGTCTAGAGTATGGGTGTAAGTAGAAGATGTATGTGCGTGGATTGTAAGAGACATCCAAGCTAATACAGTAATACAATATAGTCTTTATGAGTACAATGTTTTCTGCCTCTCTAGAATAAAGAAACTAAACAAAGTGTAACAAAGAGAGAACGAGGAAAAAAACCTCTGAGAGAGAAACAAAGGCTAAAAGTGGAAATATCAACAGTTCAACACACCTAGAGAATTAACACAAAATCTAAATGATTCTTATATTTGGTTATAATCACACATGCCACCACTCAAGAGAATAAATAAGAAAGCTCAAACTGTTCACCAGATTATGCTGTAGCCTACTTATTATCTCCATATGAACATATCTCAGTCAATTGTGTTATGAGAACTCCTCTTTATATTTAGCGTGTTTTGATATTACATACAACGACACCTTAGATAATAGTCAAGTGACCATCAACAATAACTCAATTCCAAAGATATACGAAATTCAAATATTATATATTACTTCATATTTCATACTATAATTTTTTCTTCACCTCCAATAATACCATACATATGCTTGGTTATAATGTCAGATACAAAATAATGTAATTTTTACATATAACACAAAAAATCAATTTAGATTTTATAAATAAACTAGCTCAATTGTCAAATATCTTTTCGGGCGTAGCTCGGAGTTTCACAGTCATCATCATCATCTCGAAAGAGAAGACAAACCTTTGTGACCTTTAAGCAGTTAAAAAAAAACATGGATGCATTCATTTACACCTTCCAAAACAAGGCAATCTTTAATTACAATAATCCAAACAATAGAAAAAAAATATATTAACAAACTAAAATATAAAAAAAAATAAACAAAAAACAATAAAACAAACAAAATACAAAACCAAAAGGCCATGCCTCAAAACAAAATGTAATCAAACACATTACAGAAATTTTAAACAAATCATTTAAATATATATATATATATATATATATATATATATGTAGATATACATTAACTAACCACGAAATATAATAACAACAAAATATAATGAAAAAGTATAACTATGCAAAAAAAAACACCGGCCGGCCAAGCCCAAAAAAATAAAAATCAATTACATTTACATGTAATAAACCCTAATATATATGGAAACAAATCTTTAGATGTAAACCAAAAACAAATAAAACCAAAACTATATTCCAATTATATAGGTTTTATGCAAATAAACGTGAAATAAACCTGCGCGTAGCGCGGTATGATTCCTAGTATACAAAATGAGGAACTACGTAGTGGAAAATTTGATTGAAATTCAAAGGCACCGTCAAGAAATCAAATTACGTGAAGTGCTTAGGCTTCAAATGCCTTTACTTAATGAATGGTCAAAATTAGACGCAAAAAACTCGGAAGCGTTGAGCAAGCTAACTGAAAACTCCATGCTTTGTCTGTCCGTTTACCCCTCCCCTCGTAAATGGTGCCACGGTTAGATAATATTATTGGGTGAATTACTCAAATGTTACTCATTTTAGGTAATATTACCAGAATCTACAAAAAACTTTTTTATTACTAGAATGTTTCGGGTATTTTCAAAATACCCAGCGTGCCCCTGTTTTATGTTATCGGAAAAAACGTTATTACAAAAATGCCATTGCCACGTCAGACGCCACGTCAGAAATCGCTGACGTGTACCATAACTCAGCCATAACTCGATACAGAGTATGTTGTGGCTGAGTTATAGGTATTTTGCGGTTGAGTTATCGAAAAAAACATTGGAGTAAGAGCGGACGGCTGACTTATGAAAATCTGGCTGAGTTATTCTCATAAGTCAGCCAAGCGTTACGGCTGACTTATCAAATTTGGCTTAGTTATGCGCATAACTCAGCCAAGCGTTACGGCTGAGTTTTCACCTGATGGTTGAGTTGTCAAAATTTTGACTGAGTTATCACAACGACACGGCTGAGTTGCCATTTTCCGACTGGCTGAGTTATGAAAACGGCTGACTTATGAGATGTAGTTACGGCTGAGTTATGGTAAAAACAATAACTCAGCCGTCATAGGCTGACTTATCGACAAGTCAGCCGTTTGACGGCTGACTTATTGGCAAAAGATTAATTACTAGAATGTTTTTTAGTTACGGCTGACTTATCAAACGATACGGCTGAGTTACATATTTTCAGTTCATGAAGCGGCTGAGTTTGGCAGCAATTTTTTTGCTTTTTAATTACTGTAATGTTTTTCGTGTTGTGGCTGAGTTTTAGTTAGGCTGAGTTATGGTATTGTTTCATGGCTGATTTGCCACGTCGGATGCAGCATCCATGTCAGCATTCCATGTCATCATCTTTTCTCCGGAATACGAAACGTCGTTCGATTCTGGTTCTTCAACTGGTTAATAAGTGAACTATTTACCTTCTTATTCACCTTGTTCTTCTACTTCTTCTTCACTTTCTTCTTCACACCTTGTTCTTCTACTTTTGTTCTTCTCCACCTTGTTCTTCATTATATTTCATGGATCCAGTACCGGTACTAGTTGTGTCCGGTAATTGGATAAAGACACAGAGATATGTATTTAACTCCGACGAGAGAGGGTGTATAGTTGTGCAGATAGATGGAGGCACAACATACGACAAGCTTGTTAAGCTTGTTCTTGAAGACTACGGATTGGACTCGTTTAGACATGAGCTAAAGCTGAGCTACATGTTCTCGAACAAGGCAATGAAACATATGGCACATGATACTCCACCAGTTTTTGTCTCCAATGATCGACAGTTGCAATGTTTTTGGGTCTATGGAAAACCGATCAGCTACGTCTCTGTGTAGAGTTTTCGGCGAAAGAGTCTATAGAAACTAGTGGAGCTAGAGGAAGTATGATTCGGCGAAGCAGAGACTCGAAAGCAGCATCTACATACGAAGTGTGTGGTGGGGATTTGAAGGCACTTGTTTTGATTATGGTAAGATCGTTGACAAAGAAAACGAAGAAGAAGCTGTCGAAGTAGCATCTGACGAAGAAGAAGACGATGAATTTTCAACCCGATTTGATGTTTTCGACGACTCCGATGGTGAGTCGTCTCGATGACGAGAAGTTTTCTGTATTGGGCGAGCCTCAGAGTACAGTGGAAGACCCACCTACTCCGCCTCCTCGAAGAAAGCTCATAGAGATGATAACTTTGCCGGATCGAAGATGAATCCGGAGGCTATTAGGTTGGAGGTGTCAACGCTAAAAATTGCTGTAGGACAACGATACAGTAGCAAAAAGCAGTTCAGAATCACGTGAAACTTATTTCGGTTAGGGATGGATTTGATTTTAATGTACCAGTCTCAAATCCGAGACAAGTGGTTTTTAGGTGTTGGGTTAAAGGATGTCTTTGGAGAGTTCGTGCATCTGTACAAGGATGACCCGGATTTTCATGTTCGTGTATACGATTCGGAACACACATGTTCTGTGACGGAACGTTCTACTAGATGCCGTCAATCAACAGCTGATGTACTGGCAGGTCTTTACAGGGACTATCTTGGTGATCTTGGTCCGGATGTTAAACCTAAAAGTGTCGGAGTCATTTTCAATAAGCAATTTAGTCTAAAGGTAATTACTATGTTTCGACTGACTTATTGATAATAATGGTTGAGTTATAGGTATGTATAGGCTGAGTTAATTATTGATAACAATGGATGAGTTATAGGTATGTATAGGCTGAGTTATTTACATTTTACGGCTCATTTATTGATTATTTAAGGCTGACTTATTCGAATGTATCGGCTGCGTTATTTATATATTATGGCTGATTTATTAATTTGTTGGTGTCGACAGATGGGTTATTGGAAGGCATATCGAACGCTGCTGAATGCAAGGCATATCCATCAGGGAACTCCTGAGGAAAGTTTTAGCGAGTTGCCTTCTTACATATTCAAGTTAAAAAGGGAAAATCCGGGTACAGTCACGCGTCTTCAAATAGGTGATGAAGATAGATTCAAATATGTTTTTATTGCTTTTGGTGCGAGTATTGCTGGGTTTGCTTTCATGCGCAAAGTTGTTGTTGTCGACGGAACGTTTCTCCATGGTAGTTACAAAGGGACACTTCTAACAGCCCTAGCTCAGGATGGTAACTTTCAAATTTTCCCATTAGCTTTCGCTGTTGTTGACACTGAAAATGATGAGTCTTGGCGTTGGTTCTTTACACAACTCAAAGTTGCCATTCCAGACGAAAAGGATCTTGCGATAATCTCCGACAGACATCAGTCAATAGGGAAAGCGATTCGTCAAGTGTATCCGTTGGCTTCACGTGGAATTTGCACTTACCATTTGTATAAGAACATATTGGTGAAGTTCAAAGGAAAACATTTGTTCCTCTGGTGAAAAAAGCGGCAAAGTGTTTTAGGCTAACTGATTTTAATGAGGCTTTCAATGAGATTGAAGCACGTCATCCCGAACTACATGGATACCTCCAACGAGCTGGTGTCCGAATGTGGGCGCGTGTTCATTTCCCGGGTGAAAGGTACAATTTAATGACAACGAATATTGCAGAATCAATGAACCATGCACTGTCAAATGCTAGAAGTCTTCCCATAGTTCAACTTCTAGAATCGATACGGGATATGATGACCAGATGGTTTTCTGAACGGAGAGATGATGCGAAATCGCAGCAAACAACGCTCACTCGAGGTGTTGAGAAACTATTACAGGTAATTTTACATAAGTCAGTCGTCAATGTTGATAACTCAGCCGTAACAGTTACCATATCGCTGCCGTAATTGTTTCCTTATCTCAGCCATTACCATTATAGTTTCCATAACTCATCCATTGTTTCAATAACTCAGCCATAATTGTTTTCATAACTCAGCCTAAAGCGTTTTTGTTTTTTGTTCTACTCCTTGTAGGACCGTGTCACCGGAGCAAGACTTATGGAGGTACAAACGATTGATGCTGTACGTGTTGAAGTGAAATATGGATCATCTTTGCATGTTGTAAATTTAGAAATAAAAAGTTGCACATGCCGTCGTTTCGACCACGAGAAAATACCATGCATCCATGCAATCGCAGCTGCAGAGCATATGGATGTGTCTCGTATATCCATGTGCGATACGAAATTTAGGAGTGTCGATTTGGTTAACGGATGGGCTGGTTCAATCATGCCTCCAGATGAATCATTCCCTGCTCCTGAAGTTGTGGATAATCAGAAGTGCTTGCCTCCGATTGTTGTGAACCAGCCAGGAAGACCAAAGAAGCGTAGGATTAAATCATCTTTGGAAGTTGCCACTGAAAATAAACGCCCTAGGAAGCAACACGCATGTTCGCGATGTAAGCAAGTTGGGCACAATGCGAAAACTTGTGCTCTATAGTTACTCATCTGTCAAAGTATTATTACTTTATTTTGTGGTATTACTCATCTGTCAAGTAGTATAACTCAGCCATAACACACTATAACTCAGCCATCACATGAATCGAGTTATATTTCGTCCTGTATCATGATAACTCAGTCGTAATAAACTATAACTCAGCCATATAATCAGTCGTATAAATCAGTCGTTTGTTTTCATATTGTTTCTTTGATAACTCAGTCATGACATGAATCGACTATATATTTCGTTTTCCCGTAAAAGCTATAACTCAGCCGTAAATTTTATAACTCATCCATGACATTAAACTTCGCTAAAATCGTTTTGATTAGTTTCCATTACACTTCATCCAAACAACAACAAAAATATATATAATAACAACGACTAAACGGTCGGGGAGCCCGATCGAAAAGTTTCGCCACCAACCCTCTAGCGTTCTGGACGGTCCTGCAATCGCAGAACGGGAGCTGGGCCAGATATGTCAGTCTCCAATGGTTCCTCCACTGCGAGTTCGTTCACCGCATTCGACAGAAATCTCGTACCCGTTGTAAGGCCTCTAGCCTTTCGATTGGCAATCCGAGCCTCTGGACATCATGTCCTCTATAAAGGCACATGGGCCTTCAAGAAGATGGCGCTCGCGGAAGGCTTCACCCGACGACTCCAGGAAATTAACATATCGGATTAACCTAGCCAAGCAAGCTCGATAGGCCCAGACATCCGTCACGAACGGGAAGGCGGTTTCCTCAGGGGTTCGCGATCGCCTTTCGGGAGATCGGGTACATCCATCTGATCGACGAGTTCTTTGCACGCCTTGTGCTCATCAAGTAGACGGACCATTCGCCAGTGTGCCAAGAAGTAACCTTCGACGATAAGGTCTTCCAGGACTAGAATGGTTCCCTCTAAACGGTAAAAACGATGGAGCTGGTCAAGTTTCAGCCGAAGCGCCCGAATATACGCGCCCATCCTCTTTCGCCGAGCTCGGTACTCTCGGAGTTCTAGCTGAAGGGGAGACACACCGGGTTCGACAGTATTTGAGTTCGGAGCGACCTCACGAGATCGGGACGTCTCTCCTACCTCCTGTGGAATGGGATTTTCCGGCTCCCGATTGCCGGATGCGGCGGCTATCCTTTCCCGGCCTGTCTCAGCAATGCGGATCGAGTTCTTGCTGGCATCCTTCTATTTCTTACGCTGGTGGAAGTTAGAATGATTTATTCCCCCAACCTTCATCCCTATTTATATAGAGTCATGGGATGTAACCGCCGCTGAGTCCACCAATCAGACTGCAGCGAAAATTCCGCTGTGTCGCGAGAATAACTATAAAAGACCGTGCAACACATTTAATGAAATGCGTCTTTCGTTTTCCCGTAAAGCTATAACTCAGCCGTTAAGCAATATTTTGGCAAGTTAACCTAATAATTACAAAAACATTTCTTTTAATAACTCAGCCATATAGATCAGTCGTTTGTTTTCATATTGTCTTTTTCGATAACTCAGTCATAACTCACTATAACTCAACCATAACATGAATCGACTATATCTTTCGTTTTCCCGTAAAGCTATAACTCAGCCGTTAAGCAATATTTTGGCAAGTTAACCTAATAATAGACGCGACCTTTCTTTTGATAACTCAGCCATATAGATTGTTCATTTTGATAACTCATCCGTTATTCACTATAACTCAGCCGTCACATGAATCGACGTGACCTTTCGTGTTCCCGTAAAACTATAACTCAGCCAATACATGAGAGTAGACACTAAAATGTGGAAGCATGAAAGGTGGATACATAGAATTAGCCGAAGAAAAAAGGGACGTTTAATACATGAAAAGGGACGTTTAAAATAAACAGAAATTAGAGTCACGAATTGATAAGGTAAAACTAAAAATCACTGCTGGAAACCCTAAAGGATCTCCGAGACTTTGAGGGACAACCACAGAAGGTAACAGTTTTCGCACATGATTTCATAGTCTCCATAGCGGAGAGAATGGAAACCATAATACAAACAACACATCACAGCACAAACGGGTTTAGGGAGTGACGGGCTGTCGATAGCGATGGGAGGCTGAGTATGAGTTTTTCCGGGCTTATAACGAGATAAATCATCCAGAAAATAATTACCGCTTACAATGGCATCCGAAGACTTCAGAGGATAATGATTTGCATCAAACAGCTGGAGGTAATGGACGGCCATATCCTCATTCCCTTGACAAATACTTAGTACCCCACATGCTAAGGTGGCATAAGCATCGGCCGGTACAATACGACTGAGAATATCAATCCCACGCTGGATATCTCTATCCTCAGCCACAACCCGTAGCCCTTCGTAGTAAATGGCAATGGGGTTGCCGGCCTCAAAGCATTTGACGAAGAAAGGCCTGTTCCGCCCTTCATTTTGGAGGCCACCATCAGGGGCATTGGATGTGTTGATTTCTGATGAGGGATCAGTACAAAGGCGATATATAGCAGCTGTCTTTAGAACTTCTTTACTGTATACTGCCTTTTTCCCCTACGACAAGCCCTTAAAATAGAACCAAGTGCGGTCCATCCACCATATTCTGCAGCATTTTCTGCAACAAGGGAAACGATTTTGATGAAAACGTCGTCGGGAGATCCGGTATCTTGGGTGCTAGCGGACATAGTGTTGTAAAAAATAATTTTATTCTAGTTTGTAGTTGAGAGGTAATAGACTAAAAACGGGAATATTATAACTCAGACACTTGGTTCTATTTGTAGTTGAGAGGTAATAAATAGACTAATGATTTTAGGGTTAAGCAAATTTTCGGGAAACCATAAGTTAAAACTATAACTCAGCCATAAAATGAATGGACGTGACCTTTCGCTTTCCCGTAAAACTATAACTCAGCCGTTAAGTAATATTTGGCGGAAACTAAACAATAAAATTATTGCAAGTTAACCTAATTTATTGGTAAGCAATATTTTGCGGGAAACCATAAGTTATTCCTGTAATAGACGCATCGACGAGACCTTTTCAGATTATTCCAACTGATAATTCAGCCATTACTAACTAGAACTCAGTCAATACATGGATCGATGAGAATTATGGCTGAGTTATCATTAGAAACGAAGGTCATTTCTTCAAATTGTTTATAATGATAACTCAGTCATCATTCTCTATAACTCAGCCGTCACATGACCTGTAACTCAGCCGTATAGATTGTTCCTATAACTCAGTCATAACTCACTATAACTCGGCCGTTAAGCAATATTTTGGCAAGTTAACCTAATAATAGACGCGACCTTTCTTTTGATAACTCAGCCATATAGATTGTTCATTTTGATAACACATCCGTTATTCACTATAACTCAGCCGTCACATGAATCGACGTGACCTTTCGTGTTCCCGTAAAACTATAACTCAGCCAATACATGAGAGTAGATACTAAAATGTGGAAGCATGAAAGGTGGATACATAGAATTAGCCGAAGAAAAAAAGGGACGTTTAATACATGAAAAGATGGGAAACTATACGAATAAATAGAAAACAATTATTTTAAAATAAACAGAAATTAGAGTCACAAATTGATAAGGTAAAACTGGAAATCACTGCTAGAAACCCTAAAGGATCTTAGAGACTTTGAGGGACAACCACCAAAGGTAACAGTTTTTGCACTTGATTTCAAAGTCTCCGAAGCAGAGAGAACGGGAACACATCACAGCACAAGTGGGTGAAGGGAGTGGCGGGCTGTCAGGGTAGCGATGGGAAGCTGAGTATGACTTTTTCCGGGCCGTATCAAAACGAGATAAATCATCCAGAAAATAATTACCGCTTACAATGGCATCCGAAGACATCAGAGGATAATGATTTGCATCAAACAGCTGGAGATAATGGACGGCCATATCCTCATTCCCTTGACAAATACTTAGTACCCCACATGCTAAGGTGGCATAACCATCGGCCGGTACAATACGACTGAGAATATCAATCCCACGCTGGATATCTCTATCCTCAGCCACAACCCGTAGCCCTTCGTAGTAAATGGCAATGGGGTTGCCGGCCTCAAAGCATCTGACGAAGAAAGGCCTGTGCCGCCCTTCATTTTGGAGGCCACCATCGGGGCATTGGATGTGTTGATTTCTGCTGGATCAGTACAAAGCCAATATATAGCAGCTGTCTTTAGAACTTCATCACTGTATACTGCCTTTTTCCCCTACGACCAGCCCTTAAAATAGAACCAAGTGCGGTCCATCCACCATATTCTGCAGCATTTTGTGCAACAAGGGAAACGATTTTGATGAAAACATCGTCGGGAGATCCGGCATCTTGGGTGCTCGAGCGGACAGATTGTTGAAAAATAATTTTATTCTAGTTTGTAGTTGAGAGGTAATAGACTAAAACGAGAATATTATAACTCAGACACTTGGTTCTATTTGTAGACTAATAATCAACGTGACCTTCGTTTTCCTATTGTTTTTCCTTTATATTCTCTTAATTCATTGTATCGTATTTTGGCGGGAAACCATAAGTTATTCATGTAATAGACTAATAATCCTAGTGATAACTCAGCCGTCAAGTTATATATATATATATATAACTCAGCCATAACATGAATATACGAGACCTTTCCCGTAAAACTATAACTCAGCCGTTAAGCGATATTTTGGCGGGAAACCGTAAGTTAACCTATTAATAGACGCGACCTGTCTTTTGATAACTATAACTCAGCCATCACATGAATCCGTAAAACTATAACTAAGCCATTAAGCGATATTTTGGCGGGAAACCGTTAGTTAACCTAATAATAGACGCGACCTGTCTTTTGATAACTATAACTCAGCCATCACATGAATCCGTAAAACTATAACTCAGCCGTAAAGCAATATTTTGGCGGGAAACCATAAGTTAACCTAATAATCGACGTGACCTTTCGTTTTTTCCATAAGTTAACCTATTGTTTTTCCTTTATATTCTCTTAATTCATTGTATCGTTTCCTTCTTCGCCGCTCACAATATATTGCACCTACAAATCTCCTCTACAACCAATATCAATATATCCTTCGATCATTGCATACTTAAGTCTCCACTCCATCCCCTCTCAATCTATTGCATATTTTCCGATCATTGCACCTATCAGTTGGTGACGGTTGTTTTTATTTTGATTTGTCAAGCTATGGACGGAGAGGGTTCCAGTAGACGTCAAAAACGCAAGGCAGACGAAGCATTATCGTCAGCAAGAGTCCGAGATTACGAGTGGGAAGAGGAATCACTATTGGCCGTGTCCGAAGCCTTTTCTCGACAAGAGCCGCGGTCGAGGCGGAGTCAAAGAGTCGCTACACAAAAATTCTGCGTATGATGGATGAGCATATGAAGAAGAAGGAAGAGAAGACCGTCCTCGGGCATCAACTGGATCTAATCGACGCTCAACTAAACCAACTGAATCAAATCTTGGGTGGAGAACTTGTCGACTTAGCCACAGAGCACAAGAAGTTAGAGGAGATGAGAGAGATTGCGGAGGCCGATGCCGACCAGTGTGTGGTTCCTCCTCCTCTTGATTGGTTTTTAGAAGCTCATGGTTCCTCCTCCTCTTAATCGGTTTTTAGAAGTGAATTCCATTGTAATGTCGTCTCTTCTTCTTTATGAACCCTAAACTTGTTTTATTTTTATTTCTTTTTGTAATGTTTCATATTAATATAACTCAGCCGGTATTATGATAAATCAGCTACTAAAGATTTATAAATCAGCCGTCACATGAATCGTTGAGACTTTTCGTTTTCCCATAAATATTGTAACTCAGCCGCTAAGGCATATATATCAGCCATTTATTTTCATAAAGTTTCTTGAGGTAACTCAGCCATACTCACTCTAACTCAGCCGTAACATGAATCGGTGCGACATCTCGAATTCCCGTAAATATGATATCTCAGCCGTCAAATCATATATATCATTCATTTACTTTCAAATTTTTCTTGTGATAACTCAGCCATTAAGTCACTATAACTCAGCCGTTAAGTGACCTTTCGTTTCCAATAATGGTTATAACTCAGCCGTAAAGCGATATTTTGGCGGGAAACCATAAGTTAACCTAATAATTTTAAAATCCAGTTGTTGGCGGGAAACCATAAGTTAACCTAATAATATTAATATTCAATTGTCGAATGATGTTCTTCTTCTTAAAAACGAAAATCCCCAAATGTCGAATGCTTAAACCCTAAAAACCAAATTCTCGTAAACCATGAGCAATGTATCTGGAGATTCGAGTTGTGCATCAACTGTCCGAGAGAGAGGACGAGGTACAGTTGTTGGCGTACCTAAGAGATGTTGGTGTGGAGAAGCAATCGTGGCCAAAATTCGAAATCGGAGTCAAATCCTTGTCGTAGATACTTCCGTTGTGGGTATGCAGCTGCGAAGAAGGTAGAGTCTGTTCTTGGTTATGTTGAATCTGTTCTTGTTGGTTTATGTTGAATCTGTTCTTGTTCCAATTGTTGTCTCCATCACCTTGATAGCTTATGAATGATGACCACGTCTTCAAGTGGGTCGATGAGGCACTGTTGGATGAGGTAGAGTCTCTCTGTTCAAACTGAAAAACTACAAATGGAGCTTGGGAAGGAGCTATTTGAGAGGGTTGAAGATGCAAAATCAGAATTGAAAGCAAGGATGAAGGTTATGATAGTTGTAATAGTTTTTGGTTATATAATCATGTTTGGTCTATTTAAGATAGGTATGATGGGATTATGTTTCCATAATGTTGTTGTTAATGGTTATGGATTCCCAGCAAACTAATGTTGTTGTTAGTGATGTTTTATCAATCTCTTTTACTAACTCAGCCATATATTTACTATAACTCATCCATAACTCACTATAACTCAGCCGTCACATGACTTTTCGTTTTCCCGTAAATATAATAACTCAGCCCGTCAAGTTATTTATATCACTCATTTACTTTCAAATTGTTTCTTGTGATAGTGTATGATGGGATTATATTTCCATAATGTTGTTGTTAATGGTTATGGATTTCAAGCAAACTAATGTTGTTGTTAGTGATGTTTTATCAATCTCTTTACTAACTCAGCCATATATTTACTATAACTCATCCATAACTTACTATAGCTCAGCTGTCACATGACTTTTCGTTTTCCCGTAACTATTTTAACTCAGCCGTCAAGTCATTTATATCACTCATCTACTTTCAAATTGTTTCTTGTGATACCTCAGCCATAACTTACTATAACTCAGCCGTCACATGACTTTTCGTTTTCCCGTAAATATTATAGAGTTTACAAGAGCAGAGACTTGAAATATTTTATTAAAAAGAACAAAACAAGATAAATTATTCAAGAGTTCTTAAAAATAGATATGAACTATTTCAGTTTCCTCTCCCAGCGTATTGAATTGTCATCTCTCTAGCCATGGCTTCAAACCTTCTCTTATCAGATTTGTAGAGGTTGGCAAGATATTCAATGGTCTGTTCCTCATCATTGACCTCTGGTTCAATCAATTTCTCCACTATTCCCTTGAAAATCGTAACAATCGGCAAGGCAGTGGGAATCCAACGGTCGGCCCTCAAAACTTTTAGGTAAATGCCTCCACTATCGATACATTTGGGTGGCAAATTCTTGTGATGAAAACAACCTGCATTATCAAGAAATTTTATTTAAAAACTATTTAGTTGCTGCAAAAAGAGGAGTCCTAATAAACATGCTTGCTAAAATAAAAGGAGTATAATAAAAAATAGATACCTTGGGGGACTTCGTGGGTAATCAGGTGGAAAATTAAGCCTCATTTTAAACACTCCTCCTTCATAAGGGGTGTTCGCCGGACCGATTAGAGTGGCCTCCCAACGGAAAATGTCGTCATCAACAGTTACTAATAAAAAGGCAAACACTCAATCTCTTTTATCATTAACAGTAAAACAAAACTAATCTGAAGATGTATGTGTTTACCTGCTGTGACGTTTGGCGAAAGATTCCTGTTCAGATATTTCAAATCAGTCCTTATATAGTTTGAAGGAGGACGACGGGCCATTTCTGACGGATTGAAGGAAGAAGGTAAACAGATTTTTCGGATCTGAGAGATGATTTAGGAGTTTTCGTGAGACAAAGGTTTGATGTGTAACTGGAGAGCAAAAATATTTATAATATGCGAAGCATCGCTTTGGTTTAAGTACCCCTTCGGCTTCATAAATACATAATTCTTACCCCTTCAACGCGTAATTATAACCGAACTAAAGCGACGCTTCGCGTATTACGCCTTCAATCAATTACGGTTTTACAAGCCTCTGGTGGCTATAACTCAGCCATTACTCAGCCATTACTCAGCCGTCACATGACCTTTCGTTTTCCCGTAAATATTATAACTCAGCCGTGAAGTCATATATATTACTCATTTACTTTCAAATTGTTTCTTGTGATAACTCAACCATTACTCAGCCATTACTCAGCCGTCACATGACCTTTCGTTTTCCCGTAAATATTATAACTCAGCCGTGAAGTCATATATATTACTCATTTACTTTCAAATTGTTACTTGTGATAACTCAGCCATCAATCAATATAAATCAGCCGTCACATGGCCTTTCGTTATCCCGTAAATATTATAACTCAGCCGTGAAGTCTCACATGCACAGAGCATTAAAAATGCAACATGACTACATTCAGTTCTGCAATTCGCCAAAAAATAAAAATAAGAAAAAAATAAATGCGACAAGCATCATATTAGCGAACTAGTTCCCATGGGAAGGCTATCGTCTCTAGCATTCTGACGGTCCTGAAGTCTCAAGATGGGAGCGGACCGGATAGATCGGACTCCAACGGTTCTTCCACCACCAGCTTGCTCAGTTCAGATCGCCAGATTTGACAATCCCGCCTTAAGGATTCAAGCCTTTCCATCGGCACTTCGGAGCCCTTGGACACCATCTCCTCCAAGAAGGCACATGGACCTTCTACGTCATGGCTTTCGGGAAGAAATGGTCCGTTGACTCCAAGTGGTTGATGTACCGCCTCAGCCTCTCCAAGCTCGGTATGCCAAGACTTTCGTGTTGTGCGGGAAGTCAGTATTTCCCAAAGGTTCGTAATCACCTTCGGGTAAGTTGGGCACCACCATACGGGAGACCTGTTCTACGCAAGAGGCATGCTCAGCAAGTAGACGAGTCATGCGCCACTTCGCCAGAAAAACCTTCGTCGATGAGCTCATCCAGGACTCGGATAGTCCCTTCCAATCGGCAGAGCCGAAAGACTTGCTCCAATTTAAGACGAAATGCTTTAATATAAGCGCCAAGTCTCTTGCGGCGACTTCGGTACATCCGGAGTTCCCTTGCAAAGGATTAAAGTAACGGGATCGAGACGGAGACTCTTGAGGGGGCATTATCCGACGCATTACAGCGGCTCTTGAGGGGGCTAGTTCCAGCGGCTGTCAGTTCTCGGGCCCGTTTCAACCATGCAGATCGGGTAGTCACTGGCATCTTTGCTAGTTTCGTTCTAGTTTGGAATGCTCTTAACATTTCCAACCCTTTCCCTATTTATACTAAAACTTGGAACGCAACCCCCATTGATTCCACTGCCGGAAACCATAAGTTAAGCAAATAATAGGCGGAAACCATAAGTTAACCAAATAATAGAACGTGTAAAAATCACTATAAGTCTATAAAAATCCTACATTACGGATTTATAATTGGTACGATATCTCAGCCATTACGGATTTATAAATCAATATAACTCAGGCGTTATATGAGTCGACGAGACCTCTCGTTTTCCCGTAAATATTATAACTCAGCCGTAAAGTCATATATATCAGATTGTTTCTTTCGATAACTCAGCCATTATTCAATATAACTCAGCTATCACATGACCTTTCGTTTTTCCGTAAATATTATAACTCAGCCGTAAAGCGATATTTTGGCGGGAAACAATAAGTTAACCAAATAATAGATCGTGTAAAAATCACTATAAGTCTATAAAAATCCTACATTAAGGATTTATAATTTAGCCGGTATTAAGATATCTCAGCCATTATGGATTTATAAATCATTATAACTCAGCCGTTAAACGTCGTCGACGAGACCTTCGTTTTCCATTAAATACCATAACTCAGCTATAAATTCGTATAAATCAGTCGTTTGCTTTCAGATTGTTTGTTCTGATACCTCAGCCATAACTTTACTATAACTCAGCCGATAAATGAAAGGATATACTAAAATGTGGAAAATAGTGTAGGGACCTTTAATACATGAAAAAGATACTCGCCTTTAATACAAGAAATGGAAAATAATTATTTTAAAATAAACAGAATTTAGAGTTACGAGTTGATAAGGTAAAACTTGAATTCACTGCCGGAAACCCTAAAGGATCTCAGCGACTTTGAGGGACAACCACCAAAGGTAACAGTTTTTGCACATTATTTGATAACCGTTGAGAAGATGGAGACCGTTATCTATATAACACATCACAGCACAAGCGGGTGAAGGGAGTGACGGGCTGTCGATAGCGAAGGGAGGCTGTGTATGAGTATTTCCGGGCCGTCTTATAACGAGATAATTCCAACATAAAATCATTACCGGTCACAATGGCATCCGCAGACATCGAGAGGATAATGATTTCATCAAACAGCTGGAGGTAATGGACGGCCATAACCTCATTCCTTGACAAATACTTAGTACCCCACATGCTAAGGTGGCATAAGCATCGGCCGGTACAATACGACTGAGAATATCAATCCCACGCTGGATATCTCTATCCTCAGCCACAACCCTTAGCCCTTCGTAGTAAATGGCAATGGGGTTGCCGGCGTCAAAGCATTTGACGAAGAAAGGCCTGTGCCGCCCTTCACTTTGGAGGCCACCATCGGGGCATTGGATGTGTTGATTTCTGATGGATCAGTACAAAGGCAATATATGACGGCTGTCTTTAGAACTTCATTACTGTATACTGCATTTTTCCCCCTATGACCAGCCCTTAAAATAGAACCAAGTGAGGACCATCGATCTTCTGCAGCATCTTCTGCAACAAGGGAAACGATTTTTATGAAAACATCGTCGGGGAGATCCGGCATCTTGGGTGCTTGAGCGGACATAGTGTTGTAAAAAATAATTTTATTCTAGTTCTCTGAGAGGTAATAGACTAAAGTAACGGGAATACTTGTATATATATAGAGATGGAATAATATTATATTATTTGGTTGAACCAGAGTATTACAACTCAGCTGTCAAGTGAAAATATCAGCCATTACTCTTTTGATAACTCAGCCATTACTCACTATAACTCAGTCGTAACTTGACCTTCGTTTTCCCGTAAAAATATAAATCTTATGATAACTCAGCCGTTATAATATATCATTCATTTACCCGTCAAGTCATATATATCACTCATTTACTTTAAAATTGTTTCTTGTGATAACTCAGCCATTACTCAGACGTCACATGACCTTTCGATTTCCAGTAAATATTATAACTCAGCCGTCAAGTCATATATATACTTTACTCAGCCATAATGTTACTATATCAACCATAACTCAGCTGTCACATGAATCGACGAGACCTTTCGTTTTCCCGAAAATACAATAACTCAGCCATAAAATCATATTTTGCGGGAAAAAGTTATATGATTTGTATTACGGTATCAAGGCAACTAACACCAGTTAGACAACACCATTTTAGCGTATTACGATATCTCAGCCATTGAGGATTTATAAATCACTATAACTCAGCCGTTATATTAATCGACGAGACCTTTCGTTTTCCCTTAAATACCATAGCTCAGCCATACATTAGTATAACTCGCCGTTTGCTTTCAGATTGTTTGTTGTGATAACTCGGCCATTACGTTACTGAAATATTTAATCAAAAAAGGAGTTTACAACAGCAGAGACTGAAATATTGAATTAAAAAGAACAAATATTAGATAAATTATTCAAGAGTTCTTAAAAATAGATTTGAACTATTTAAGTTCATATTTCAGTTTCTCCCCAGCATATTGATTAGTCATCTCTCTAGCCATGGCTTCAAACCTTCTCCTATCAGATTTGTAAAGGTTAGCAAGATATTCAATGGTCTGTTCCTCATCGTTGACCTCTGGTTCAATCAATTTCTCCACTAATTCCTTGAAAAGCTTAACAATGGACATGGGAGTCCAACGGTCGGCCCTCAAAACTTTTAGGTGAATGCCTCCTATCTGCTACATTTGGGTGGCAAATTCTGTGATGAAAACAACCTGCATAATCAAGAAATTTTATTTAAAACTATTGAGTTGCTGCAAAAAGGAGTACTAATAATCATGCTTCCTAAAATAAAAAGGAGTATAATCAAAAATAGATACCTTGGGGGACTTCTTGGGTAATCAGGTGGAAAAGTAAGCCTAAGTTTAAACACTTCCCCTTCATAAGGTGTATTCACCGGTCCGATTGAGTAGCCTCCCAACGGAAATGTCGTCATCAACAGTTACTAAAAAAAGGCAAACACTCAATCTCTTTTATCTAACAAAAAACAAATCTACTCAAGATGTATGTGTATACCGTTGTTATGTTTGGCGAAAGATCCCTGTTCGACATCTCATCAGTCCTTATAAGGCTCAAGGAGAACGACGGGCCATTTCTGGACGGATTGAAGGAAGAATGTAAATAGATTTTTCGAATCCGAGAGATGATTTAGAGTTTTCGTGAGACAAAGGCTCATGTGTCCGATAGCAAAAATTATTTATAATACGCGAAACGTCGCTTTGGTTTACAAAAAGTACTTTCGGCTTCACGACGCTGCTTAGATTTCCGTAAATAATGACGGGCAACTCAGTCAAGTCATATATCACTCATTTATTTTCATATTGTTTCTCGTGGGATAACTCAGCCATTAATGAGAGGAGATACTAAATTGTGGAAAATAGGACCTTTAATACATGAAAAAAGATACTCGCCTTTAATACAAAAATGGAAAATAATTATTTTAAAAATAAACAG
>CP094635.1:10925122-11036023 GCA_023657505.1 Camelina hispida | reverse complement strand
CACATCATCCTCTAGAAATATAATAATGCCCATACACATCTTAATCGCGACGGCAATCATATCTCTGTGTATATACTGCATACATAAAACTACAAAATAAAATGTTATTTAATAAGTATTTATATATACATTAATACATATGGTGATTTATATACATATAACTTAAAAATAAAGTGTTTAGAAACTCCTAATAAATTTATTTGAAAAATACTTGGATTCATTTCAGGGAGGAACGTTCTTATTCATCTCCCAATTTGTCAATCAAAATAGAACAAGATGTCATATAATATTATATTTAAAAATAAATCTAAACCTAAATTATAAAAACAAAACAAATGAAGGAAACAAAATCTTGATTTTTTATTAAATAATTTTAAATATTGGTTTGATTTATATAAGAGAATTATGATTACATTTTTTAATTAAACAAAATTATATGTCGGTTTGAGTTTCAAATGGGGATTTAAGATTTAGATTTTACAATTAAACGAGATTATATATATAAGGGTTTGAGTTTATAAATGAGAATTTGAGTTTACAACTAAACAAGATAATGTGTCAGTTTGGGGTTATAAATGAAAATTATGATTTATATTTTATACTATTAAACGAGTTTCTATGTCAGTTTGGGTTTACAAAAGAGAATTATGATTTAGATTTTATAATTAACGAGATTATGAATCGGTTTGGAATAACTAAATTAATATTTTTTAATAACTTTCATTTTAATATATTTATTTATTTAATTATAATATAACATGGTGCATTTTCATTGGTTAAAACAAAAGGGATGAACAAATATATTCACCTCTAAAAGGGAATACAAATATTGCTCATTTATTTTTTAATTCTTTTAAAAATCGACCATATCTTGAAAGCGCAGCAAATATATAAATTGATGAAACTATATGTAAGAGCATGTGCATCAGCGTATAAATGGGCTGTCTTTCAGTAATTAAATCTCAAATTAAAATAGAAATTACCAATATATCGAAGGAACATTTCTATAATTGGGACGTATTTTGCTTCGTCCGTCTTAACACGTGTTGGCGTGTAATTTGTTGTTGTTATGGGTAGGGTGACATATTTTGCTTCCTTCTCTTTCGCGATTCTCTTGAAGCGGAGAGAATTTTTGTTTCAACGCAAAATTCTCAGTTTTTGCTCCCGTTGATTAACCAATCTCCAATCGAAGCTTTTGATTAAACAATCTTAGTCGGTTACGTTGATTAAGCAATCAGAACAACAAATCCGAGCTTCGATCAATCGACGAGGTTTGTGGATATGAAACCGTTGATAGTCTTCTCCACCAAATCGAAGCTTTACCTTCACTCTTTGGAGAATTTGATTAACCAATCTCCATCTTATGGTAATTTCATGTTTCTATCATGGTAATTTTATCTCTCTCTCTCTCACTCTGTCATTGATGATTCTCATATATGTTGCTTTGCTTCTAGGGTTCCATCAGTTCTCTTGTCATCGTTGGTGTGACTCCGTTCTTTTTTTTTTCACGCCTCACAGTATGATTCGTGACGGTATCATTCAATTTAAATTGATTTTTGAGATATGACTCGATTCATTGGGAATTTTTGTATCCTCTTCAAATAAATTCTCTTTTCGGCTCTGTTTATTATGCGGGTTGTTTGCAAGGGGGACTCATCGCACACACTTAGTTTCGTGATGCAAGTCTTTCTTATAATTCATCCCACTGGATTGTAAATACCCCCGTTTGAGCTTTCCGGTCTCCACATGGCGGGCTACTATAACAATGTAAGTGTCTTTTGATTTCATTTTATTTTTACTCTACCACTTTCATTTGAATTTTTTTGTCATCTTTCTTTGTTCTAATGCACCATACTATTGCAAGTCTTCCATGTCTGTAACTGTAATGACCAAATTGATTTAGCATCATGTTTTAGTTTATAACATAATTTTTCAACCCAGCTTGGTTATGAATGAGCTTTTCCATTTTTGTTTACATTGTTTAGGTGCATACATACGGTGTCCATTAGATAGTCTGTCCCATGAGTGCCAGAGCTTGTTGGAGCTCATTGCCATCTATGCTCTGCCATTGCCATCTATGCTCTGCCTCCTCACCACGATATTTACTCTATAGAGGATCTTGCTCAGTTGATCTTTGATCTACACCAGGTGATCAATCTTTTCAGAACTTTATTAACAGTTGAGATTAACCAAAGGAGCTCTATTGTAATCTAATTCCCAACTGAATAAACAAACAGACTAATCCAAATGCAAAAGTATCAGTCAAGCTGGTCGCAGAAGCTGGAATTGGAACAGTTGCTTCTGGAGTTGCAAAGGGTAACGCTGATATCATTCAGGTACCAACTTGAGAACAAAACATTGCCTCTTCTTTCTTCCATGTATTATTGTACCAAGAAGTTTTATTGTTCTTTTTGATATGATTTTCAGATATCAGGGCATGATGATTTTTGTAACTTTGTAATTTTCTTATGTTTTTAATGTCAATGTTATATGTTTTATTTAAATTAAAACTTTAATATGTTTTTATATATTTATTTAAATAATTAATTTTTTTAATTAAAAATATTATGAAGGACCATTCTCTGAAGGACACAAATGCTAATACATAACTTAAGAAACTCTCAAAATAGGAATAAAATATTTGAAGGACTAAATATCAGTCCTAACCGATGTACATGCCCTAATATGTTCATAGAAACAATTTTCTTCACTTGAAAGTTTCAAATTTTCGTTAACTTCTTCAATCAACTTCTTTTCTTGACTCTAATTATTTTTAAATTATATTTAAACCATGACTTAATTGACCTTTATTTAATCATGCAAATATAAAGTGATTGGTTTTAATGTTTTTTTTTTTTTTTTTTTTGTCAACAGGTTTTAATGTTGTTGATTAGTATTTTACTATTTTTAACTAATGCAAATATATAGTGATTGGCCTTTATGTCATTGATTAGTACTTTTAACTAATTTAAAGGTCGAGCGGGTGAGACCAAAGTTTAATATGTACAAGAGGCATATATGTTCATTTATGGAGCTGGAGATACCTAATATTTCACGAAGGTATGGTTATTATCGTATCTTATACTACTCCTAATAGATTTATGCCTTTTTGGCTTTCGCCTGCTCTCGACATGTTGAAAGTCAAAACAATGTGCCCTCCATGTTCCTCTACTATACATCTGTTTGTTTACATTGTTTAACCATTTATAATAAAATATTAGATTAAAACCCACGTATACGCATGTTTATTAACTTTTTTGGGCAAAACGTATGTTTATAATTTAAATTTTCTAATCCGTAAGAAAAGATATAAAATTAAATCAGATATTTTCACTTATTTATTAATGTTAGTTTTTAATTAAATATTCTCATTCCTTCTCAAATGTTTAGGTTCCTTAATCTTATTATGTAAATTAGATTATATAGATTATAATATTGAATATATAGTACAGAAATTTTTAGTAATAGATTATTTCTAATTTATAATCTTTGTTATTTATATGTTAATATATACATGTCTTTTTCATTTACAAATTTAGTAAGTTTACTATAGTCGTGTGTAAACAATATGTTAAACTTCTATCACACCAACCATAAATTTTAAACATACAAAGTTATGGTTTGAAAATTTTAAAATGTGGTTTTAAATTCACTTATAATTAAAAATATTTAAACAAAGTAATTCAAAATATAGTTTGAAAAAATACACTACAAAAAAATGAATATTGTGACGGATAAATTGTGACCATTTGTTCGGTCAGAATATTGTAACAATCTACATACTAAAGTATGACGTATTTAAATGGTCATAAATATGTTACCATTTAGTTATAATATTCTAACCGACTTAAAGGTAACTAATTTTGGTCACTAAGTATGTCAAATTTGTTACATAAAATATAGTCACAAATATAAATACAGATTTGCAACCAAATAAAGTAACTAAATTCTATGATTTTTGTGACTATATTTTCATCACTTTTAGTTACAAATATTTTGTAACTACTTTGTCACAATTAGTTACTCTTTTAATTACATTTGTTTTTTGTCATAAATTGTGACATAGTTATCACTACTTTTGTGACTACAATAAAAACATGAAAATTTAAAATTAAATAAGAAAATAGCTTCAATATTATGAAGAAAATAGGAAAAAGCTCAACATGAATTCGATTTAAACGACATGCAGATGAACAGTTTCATCCATATAAAGAAAGGGAACAAGTCATTGTAGCTATGCTTAAATTTTGGATGTCGAACTGTTTTGGATGAAGACTAGACAATCTTTTTGGTTTGATTAATAAGTCTGTTGATTACGTCCAAGCCCAATAAATTTTCTAGATGGAAGGAATAAAGAATTCTAGTTTTTGAGTTTGTTTTGGTTATTTTGTATCTTAGGCAACTTGAAAAATTATAATTATTTGGTTATTTTGTATCTTAGGCAACTTGAAAAATTATAATTTTTCGACCTATTAGACAACTTGAAATAATGATTTGTTTTGAGTGTATTATGATGCTCTCTGTTTTTGAACCTAACTGAGAGAAGAATCAGTTTAGATTTAGGACACAAAAACAGAACAAATCAATCTAAGTCAATGGCTCCTTTATTTTAAATGTGTCGAGATACGATTATGGTTTTGGACATGTTGTTGGTCTATAGTTACAGAACGGTTAGAGAGTCTGTGGAGTGATGGGAGACCAATGGAGCAGATTCATAGGTTGTCGTCTTCCGAACCAAAACTTCAAGCTCCCTAACTCAATCTATACAATGTCGCCTGATCAAATAAATACTCTGTCTGGACCAGACCAAGCTTGTTTCACCTTTCTAGCTATGGCACTTTTTGCATCTTTTGCCTGCCTTTGGCCTCTTCAAGAGATTTTATGTCACGATGGGAGCATCATAGCATTCAATCCTGATACTGAGCAAGCAAGCTTGATTCCTTCAATATAATTAACCTCGTAATCAAATCAAGCTGTTCTAGAATTTTCTAAATCCTTAAAATTTACAAGAGAGCCTAATTTTTTCATCAACCGCGTTAGTTTTTGCCAAAATTTCCCCACTCATTGAGAAGCCCATAAAATGTATCAAAACTATTTAACCATCTCCCTCGCCACTTTCTTTTTAGCAGAGCAATTGATTTTTCATTCATCCGAGAGTTCTCATTCCAAGGTATTTTTACATAATTCTATAACTTTTAGAAGTTTATCTAAATGTTAAACTGCAAATCTTGTTAGTTCAATTATGTGAAACAAAATTATGATTTTTACTTATTTAGAGATTGACATCTTTTGATTTTTTATGTGTTTACAGTGCACAAATGGAAGAGCCATATGTGGATCGTTCAAGCTTACCCATGCTGCATCCTTCGCGGTTAAATGGAGTTAAATGGTATGAAATTATTTTTTCCTAAATACTAATGATTATTTTCACGGATTTATAATTAAATATGATTTATTTCAATGGAACAGGTTTAAACACCACAACCAAGTATCAACCGTTGTATAAAAGGTCATCCAAAGTTGTTTTTGGGGACCATGGTACTCATGGAAAATAGTGCCGCCCTTCTACAAGAGAACTTTGTTTTCTCTCTTCATGGTACAAATTTTTTATATTTCATATGCAATTTTATAAGTGATTCCTAATCTTGCTCATCATCTATGATCTATTTTATTTTTCAGAAAAAGTTTAACTGGGATGCTTCTATCAACTATCAAGTTGAACGAGAGTTCACAAAGCTTGCTGCATATCGCCTCAAATGAATGATAAGCCATGCTAAGAAGTGAGGAGGAAAACCAGATTGGATTTTGTCTGATTATTGGACGATTATGCAAGCACATTGGGAAACAGCAAAAGCAAAAGCAACCAGTAAGAAGGCTCTTGCTTCTCGAATGTCTGATCGCAATGGTTTAGGCCCACATTCCCACCTAGCTGGTTCACGTTCATATGTCAAAGTTCAAGATGTTTTGGTAATGTTCTTTTTCATTTGCTGTATTCATTATAAATTCTTTGTCGTTGTACCATCCTTTGTCGTCTTCATTATAAATTCTTTTTCATTTTAAATTTCTAATCATGATCAGTTTTCTATTGGTTCACTTAGTTTTATTTTTTTCTTTATAGGAAGCAAACAATGAAGACTGCTCTTTTATTGCTGTGATGAAGAAAACACATCAAAAGCCTGATGGGACATACGTTGATCAACGAGCACGTTTGGTGGCAGAAACTTATGAGAAGCATGTAAAAGAACGCTTAGGACAACTTGAAATTTCTGGTGAAGAAAATGTGACAGCTGAAACTCTTGACAGGAATGAGAAAAATGAAATTTATATGAAGGTAATAATATTTCAAAACTCTAATTTGTTAGTATATGTTTGAGGTCAAATATTTGTGATTTATGTATAGGGTCGTTTATGTATATGGTTGTTTATATATAAGGTCGTGGATAGTGTGTTTCTTGTGATGTGTAGTTTTAGCTAATTTATTTAGTTATTTTGTAGTGTTTGTCGTTATATATTTGGTCTTTCTTTCTAGGTTGTGGGATCATCTAAACAAGGGCATATCTTTGGATTTGGAGCGATAAGTGAAGCTTCACCATCTGTTGGTGCCTCTTCAAGTACACCACAAACTGAAGAAGTAGAGACGATAACACATCGACTAGAAGACATGGAAGCTGATTTTAAAAAGAGTCTTGAAGAAAATCAGCAAATTCAGAAAAGACGAAACTATGGAAAAACTTGTTGAGGCTTTTGCAAGTCAAAATGCCTAGATCCTACTCCACCACCAAGAGGTCCAAGACTGTCATTTCCCCTTTATCTAGTTATTACGGTTTCTATGTATCTTTGCTATTGTTTAGTTTGTATTTTCTTTAAGTTGTGCTTGGATGTTAGTTTGTATTTTCTTTAAGTTGTGTTTATGGATTAACTTTGTATTTGGATATTAGTTTGTTATGTAAATATTATCTTTTGCTTGTTCTTTTTTAAATTTTAATAATTTATTCTACTGTTTTATATTTTTTAAAATATGGCGATTGTGGTAATTGAAACTTAAAACTGGAACCGTTTGTGACTAAACTTGTATGTGGTTTCGCTGTCCTAGTTGCGTAACAATTTGTTACAAGTTCAATAAGAAAAAAGGTCACAAAATATAATCAAATTGTGATGAATGTATGACTATAACCGAGTCATGAATTCTGATGGATTTGTGACCATACTTTGGTTGAAACATGTAACGGATCAGTGACCGTCTTTTGGTCATAACATGTAACGGATCAGTGACTTGTATATGGTATTAATTTGTGATAAATATGTGACCATTTTTTTGTCACATTTTGTGGCATATTAGTTACAATATTATCTGTCACGAATTGTGTCGTCTTTATGACTATCTCAATATTGTCACAAGTGGTGACGAATTGTCACCGTTAACAATTGTCACAAAAAATTGTGACTATTTTGAGCCCTACGTGGATTTGTCACCATTTTATTGTGACATTGTGAAAATCGTATCATCTAGTCACAATGAAAATTTTGAGACGAAATATTTATATATTATGACCATTAAAATGGTAACAATATCCACTTTTTCTTGTAGTGATAAGTCTGTGGTGATTAATGGTTAAATTTAAAAACCAAACTTTATATTATAAAATATTTGTTTCATAGTACCAATCAGTCTTGAAATTTAATAATTTTATATATAAATGGAAAAATGTGACATCCATATTCCATGGTATGGTGATGCATTAGATTAAATAATTCGGATTGGTTTGAAATGGTTGGCCTAACTGTACATTATGATTTTTAAACTTTGCATGACTCTGTCTGCCAAACTAAAAACAAATTTTCGCGAGATTCTAAAATCAAAATGGGAAATTTATTGGTAATAATTCTTCCTTTCTTTCTCTTTCATTTGATGGTGAATAGACCAACACTATTTATTATACATAATTAATGGTCATACTTTTGTTCACTCGATCATGTTATGCGTCATCACGGCTTCTTTTCCGTTTTAGTTAATGGGGGAGCTAGAAGGATATTTTGGAGTTCTAGAGTGCTGCATCAAAGTTGTTCCTTGTCCTCATACCTCTTTGTTATGATCATGGACGTACTTTCTAAAATGCTAGATAAGGCAGCTGGTGCAAGACAATTTGGTTATCACCCACACTGTAAAAATATAGGATTAACTCATCTCAGTTTTGCGAATGATCTCGGGGCGGATCTAGTAAGGATTGTATGGGGTCAGCTGACCCCATTAATTTTTGTTTTGGTGTATTTTTAGTTATAAATTATAATATGACCCGTCTAAATTTTGTAATTTGACCCCTAAAAATTTTGCATTTAGATTTTGACCCCTACAATTTCTGCATTTTACCATATTTTAAACTAAATTTATATTTTGAGCCTCCAAAAATTGCATTTTTATCTCCATTTTTTTAAAAAAAAAAATCATTTTAACCCTCTAAATTTTACATTTTTATTCCTTTATCAAAAATAAAAATTATTTGGACCCCTCAAAAAAATTTCTGGCTCCGCCACTGAATGACCTCATGGTCCTCTCAGATGGGTAAGGTCCATTGAGAGAATATTTCAAAGTTTTGATACTTTTCCAAAACGTTCTGGATTACGCGTAAGCATGAAAAAATCCACAATGTACTTGGCTGGACTATCGACAACAAATCAAGTCTTAGAGGATCAATTCCAATTTGTGGTTGGTCAACTTCTAGTAAGGTACTTGGGGCTGCCGTTAATCACCAAATGCCTAACATCTGCAGACTATGCTCCTCTACTTGAACATCTCAGGAAAAAAATAGGTTCCTGGACAACTCGTTGCCTCTCTTATGTTGGCCGGCTAAACTTTAGCAGCTCTGTTTTATGGAGCATTTGCAACTTTTGGCCGTTTGCTTTTAGACTGCCTCAAAAATATATTTGTGATATTGATAAGCTTTGCTCGGATTTTCTTTGGTCTGGTCCAGAGTTGAGTCCAGAGAAAGCAAAAGTCAGTTGGGAGGATGTTTTTAAGCCTACGTAAGAAGGGGGCATGGTCTTTCCTCTCTCAAGGAGGCAAATAATGTTTGTTGTAAACTCATCTGGCGGATTGTCTCTCATGAAAATTCGTTGTGGGTTAAGTAGATAAAACTGAACTTACTCAAGCAAGAAACTTTCTAGTCCATTAAAAAACTACAACCTTGGGATCTTGGATGTGGAAAAACTGAATCAAATTCAGAGAAGTAGCAAACGCTTTCAGCAAGGTTGATGTCAAGTAGTGTTTCAACTTCTTTCTGGTACGATGGCTGGTCTGGTTTGGGTCACCTTATTGAAGTCATTGGTGAACGGGGTTTCATTGACACCGGTATACAAAGGCAAATGACAGTTTCTGAAGCTTGGTCACAGGAGAAGACGACAACGGGTTGATATCTTGAATCAGATAGGAGAGGCCTTAGCTTCATCATGACGCAATCGCAGTGAACAAGAGGACACTGTTTATGGAAAGAAAAACAAGACGTGTACAAGAACAAGTTCTCCACAAGAGACACTTGGAACTACATACGTCCTACATCCACCACAATTGCTTAGCATAAGGGGGTTTGGTTTACTTACGAAACACCAAAATTCTCTTTCTGCGTTTGGTTAACGACTCACAATAAACACTTAACAGAGGATCATATGCTACAATGGATCAGAGAAACAATTACAAGCTGTGTTTACTGCAACAATGATCACATGAACATCTGTTTTTCGCATGTGGTGTTGTATATAACATATGGGAGTCTCTAGCTCAAAACATCTACAAGACAAGGTATTCAACGGACTGGAATAGTCTTCTCAATTCTCTCTCCGAACAATGGCAGAACCACATTGAGAGATTCATCGCTCGATATGTTTTCCAAGCCATGGTTTATATGATTTAGCGCAAGAGGAATGGGAGAAGGCATAGAGAAAATCCAAACTTTGCATCCCCTTTAATCAAATGGATAGACAAACAAATTAGAAACTGGTTTACATCGCTTTGAGCTATGGGTGACCGGTGCTATGATGAAGGCATGCTCTGTTGGTATCAATTTAGAGTATAAGTTTTTTGTGTCTTTCCCAGATTAAAACTTCGGATAAACATTGCACTTGTTGTACAGAAATTATTTTTCTTTTGAATCCAATTTAACATTTCATTAAAAAATGGGTCATAAAAATGCAGTTTTCATTGGTAAACTAATTTTCAACCATGTTATTATTTATTGTGGGCATTAAAAATAGTAATGATAGTAAACCAAATAATGTGAAACTTTGGTTCTTATAATTTTTATTATTTTTTAATTGGTAATAATTATAGTGGGTTACATTTTTTAGATCACCATTGACACGTAAGACCATCCACATTCTAGCAACGATTCATCGTTGCTCAAAATGATATATTTTAATTATTTTCTTTTAATATTATTATATATTTAAATAATAAATCTCAAAAATAAAATTAACTTATTAAATACTGCTACCTGTCCAGAATAACGATTCTTTGTTTCTATGAGAAGCAATGTTCCTCAGTTTTTTTCTTCTTTTATCATTATATTTTAGTTTTTAATTAATAGAATCCCTAAAAGAACCACCATTAGACGTGCCCTAAAAGACCCGATATCTAATGTGATCATTGTGATAAATTTGCCATGTTACTCTAGATGTTTTATTAGATTTGTTATGATATCATTAAAAGGAAAGCTAGTTTCTTTAGTGCAAGAAGTTATGTGTTGAAAATTTATTCCTTTTCAAAGTGTTCGTACTTTGTTTTTTTTTTCAATTCTATGGTTCTCAATATGTATGTTTGGAAGTGAATGTATATTTGTTAAACATATGCCTAGAAATTCTGATACTAAGAAAATATCATAACACTTGTACCATGTACTGAGCATGAAGGCTTTCCTAGAAGTTTCACGCGGATGCAGATCTACTCGCTAATTAATATATGCAAAATTAATGATAGATAACATAAAGGAACATTCAAGTAGATCATCTCATTTGATGTCAGAATAAGTTACAAAGTGAAAGCTCTTTTAAACATGAGTGAAAATATGAACTATACACCCATCCTCCTTAAAAGAAAAATAAGAGAGATTTCAAAAGAGACCATGAGACAGCCTCGTCAAGCAAAAGTTGCTGAACCGTTTACCTCCAGTAAGGCGGATGGATTCATTAATGGGGCTATACAATTGCTATTGATGCAAATAATAGGCCCGATACAATTGGAGTCTAATTATAAACTACATGTGACGATTCAAATCTCCTATATAATAAAAGATAAGTACACAACATTTTTTTAGACTATATAATATGGGTTATAAAATTAATTATTTGATATTTGATAGGTTATAGATTATATGAGTTGTAACCATTAATTAAATCTCAATTTAAGATCCTCTTAGAAAGGATATTCGAAATAATATCATCAAATCTCCAAAAATATTTAATTAACCATATATAGGTAACAAAATCTCAAAACTTAATAACTCTTTGCATATTAAGAGTGATTTCCGATTATACTTTTTTTTACAGGGTAACAAAATCCAAGCATGGGTGAAGAAGGAGAATGTAACGAAATTTAAGAAAGTTCTCACAAAAAAGATTGGAAAATCATTAAGAAGTTTTCAGTCACCAAAGTGCTAGAGCGCGGTGCACGGGTTGATTTTAATCAATAGATTTTAACCGTGTACGAGCACGGATACGGTTATAGACAACCACATATTGTCCAAAAATATTTTTACACAATCATATAAGGGTGATTCTCAAAAATAGCACACATTTAAGTTTTTGTTACAAAATTAGCACACACTCTCAAATATTCCAAATTTAGCACAAATTTGTATATCATTAAAAATAAAATATTAATATATTAAAACAATAATTATCTCACATATGAACAAAAATCGTGACATTGTAGCCACCGTCTTCTCTCTCACTCCTCCATCTCCGTCAATTCCAAAACCAAATGCAAACGGTGTACCACCAGCGAACCCAATCAGATCTGAATCAGAGGTGATTCATCGTCATTGTCGGTCAATCAATGCTGGTATCTCGTTCGCGTTTTGGAATCATGATTCTTCTTCTTCCCCGATTATCTTCTTCATCTCCGTGTCACTGTTCATCATCTGGTCTTCGTAATGTAAGCTTTATATCCATTTTCACTTGCTATTCTTCTTTTATTGTAGAAATTTTAAGCATTGTAACTTTTATATATATGTGATTTTGACTTTTCTAAATCCCTAAAAACTAAATCACCATATTCTTATCAATTAGTTAGGCTAGTATTTGAGGACATAAACAAGCTAGAACTTGAGATGATTCAATGTTGGCTTTATGTGTGTATGATTTGCAATTGTAATTTTTATGTGTGTTGAAAATTTATAGAAGCATTGTTGAAAGTTCAGAAAGACTTTCTTGAAACATACTCCATGTTTTCATTTTTTATTGCAGGAAATGGGGATTGAAGATTTCTCTAAGCTACGTGGTGTACACAATATGCTTGTATGCTTTAGATATTTTTAAGGAGTGTATTGACATTTAATAGGACTATGTTCCTTTATCTAGTTTTACTTAATATGTTGTTTAGACATCAATGTTGTTTGGGGAACATTTTTACATTGTTTTGGTACTTGTATGATGTTTTTACATCATAATAGTGTCCCATGTTTCTGTTAGCACTTTGATTTTACTGTGATTGAATTTCAAGAAGGATTTTATGAAATTAAGGAAGTATTGTATGAAATTCGGGAAGGGTTCTACGAAATTTATGAAGGTCTCTTTGAACTTTATGATGACCTTTATGAACAAGTTTGAATTTCCTAACATCAAAACTTTATGATGACCTTTATGAAAAAGCTTCATAACCGCTTACAAGAGATTGTGGAAACATTGATTCAAATTCAGGAATGATTTCTTGAAAATTAGAAAGGATTCCTAGATATTTAGGAAGGAATTATCAAATTTCAAGAAGGCTTTCATTGAGAAAAAAAAACGCAGACATTTGTGATACATTACCCTTACTAATGGAGTAATATATCATATATTACTAGTTCTACTGGAGTAATTTGTGATACAATGGGATAAAAGATAAATAAAGAGATTTAAATACATATTTTATAACTTTATGAAGGATTTCAAAGTGTTTAGGAAGATGTTCTTGAAGTTCATGAAGGTCTTCCTAAGTATACGAAAGAACATCTATGTGGCTAACTTTGGGTTTGAAATTTGTATGTCTCTGAAAATTGTCAAACTCATCATTTTTTCTGAGAAACTATGAAAATTGTCAAACTCTGGAGGATATAAACATTAGCTTATATTTTTCACAATCATTTTCTCTCTTAAAATTCATGATCGCTTTCATAAAAATAAAATTATTTAGGAAGAATTAAATGATAGTTCATGAATGTCTTCCTAAATGTCTGAAAGCATATTAAATTCTAAGTTAAGCGAACTAAGACCCAGATCCAGTTCGTGTTCCGTCGCTGCAACTCAATTCACCGTTGCGTTCAGCTTTTTCTCTATACTAAGCTTCCGTCCATCATTTTTCAAATTGAGCTGTTAAAGTTTCGATACACATCTTCTTGACTTCTTCTAATGTCATTATCGTAATCTCCTTCGACAATAAAGTGGTGGAAACCGATGATGGTTCGAACAAGCAAATCGTTCCGGCATTGGAGGTTAAGGAGACTGTTACGACAAAGAAGAAGATACTCTGGTCGATGATGGAGTCGGTGAAAGCGGAGGAGTACGGTGAGTTTCTTCTGGAAATTGTTGAGGAAGAAGGCACATGAAAAACCCAGAAATAATAATAACTGTATAAAATAATAAATTATCCTAATAATTATAAATGCTACTTTGGGAAAACTTAAACATGTGTGCTAAGTTTGGAATAAAAACTTAGATTTGTGCTATCTTAGGATATTTCTCATCATATAAATTATATTTTATATAAAAAGTGAAATATAAATAAAATGGATTTCAAACGGTCTCTAGCACGAGTAATAATCTAGTTTCCTTTAATAAAGCGTGTCCAACTTAATTAGCATTAGAATTGGAATCAGATAAACAAACCCTGTATTTCTTGGGAAAATTTTACTATTTTACACTACAAGTCAATCAAAAAAAAGTGCAAAAAGAAATACTATGTTAGTTATAATAGTGGCAACTTGTTCGTTCTATATATAATCGACTTCTTAAATTATGGATGCCAGAAACTGCATTTGAGCTCTAAAGTTCGGATATCACATTCCTATTTTATGATTATTGTTGCCTAAATTGTCAAATTTCGAATTACTTCTTCATCAAATCAATACTCAAAAGAGATTAGTTCGGACTTCTCCATAAATATGAGAATTAAGTTATAAAAACATGTTCTAAAATCTTTTAAAGTAAGCTTACAGGCTCATCAAGTGGTTTATAAGTTATATCTAATTGAAAGAAACACTTGTTTTTTTAATTTTTTGGGATCGGTCACGTGGATTGAAGGTGAGACACATATTAGCCTTATCGGATTGGTAGGGTCAAGTTATTTGAAGTTGGTAAGAAGCGAGCAATAATAAATCTCGATAGCATCAAGTGGTTGCGTTTTCCGTAAACAATGATAAGTAATTGTGCACATCTGCATGGACCAGGGATCCTGTTGTATACATCAATCATTGAACGCATATGTACATTACAATTTAGGAACGATGTAGTCGTACCAACGATAAGCGATTAAGAATAAAATGTCTTCACTTATAAAACATGTTTAAAATATATAGTTATCATTGTTATATACAAATAAAGAACTAAATGTACCAAACAAAAAATATTCATTGTAATTTTCCCCTTTGTACCTTCCTACTTCGTCTCCTTCCTCTCGGCGAAGCTGTCCCTCGTTCTCGGTCCGGTCTCTTGTTGGTGGGAGTTTCCGGTGAAGCTTACGGCGCGTGAAGCGAAGTTTCATCGTGGGGGTGGCTGCAGGCAATCTCTTGGTGCTGTTGCTTGAGGACGGCGACAAATCTGAGGTTAGATCTGGCAGATCTAGTTTGGCGACTTCGTGTTCCAGTGTTTCTCCGATGGGTTTGTTAGGCTTTGGTGAGTAGTGAGGGTTTGGTGGCTTCTCTTTGAGCGCCGTGGATCTGTGTTCTGGTGTCTCCTACACCGGTTCTGGTCCTCTCTCCTCCAGCCGAGGTGATGCTTCCTTGTAAGGTTTGGGTCAGTGTTAAGTAAGGTTGGCGGTGCGTACTGAAGGCCTTGGATCTGCAAGGGGAAGGCAGTGGTGGGTAAGTTTTTCTCCGGCAACAAGAGGTGTGGTATTATCTCCTTCCCGATGCAGCTGTGGCTTCATTTTTGGTGGGTCGAGAAGCTTCTGATCAAGCCGTGTTTGGTCACGGTGGAGCTTTTCTCGGGGCTCACCTGCCCAATTGAAGCTGCGGTTTGCGGCGGAAGTCGGTGGGAGGCAGGAGGGTGTGTTGCGTAGTTGCGGTGGTTAGCCAAGGATTCTTGTAATCTCTTGGGCTTTCGTGGGGGTCAGGTTTGTGGATGTTGAACTGAGCCAACAACTTCCATTAGCTGCCACGGTGTTTGCCTCCACCAGACCGGATCTGAAGAGTCTTACTGAGGTTGTGGTTGTCGCTGAAGCTAGAATAGGAATGTTAGGTCTGAGTAAGCAGATTGCTAGGTCGGGATCTGTCTTCGCGGAGCCTCTGATCGGTGGCTTGAGCATGTCGGAAGATCAGTAGCGGGTCAGGCGGGTCATCGGAGAAGAATCTTTGACAGAATTTGGATGCTTCCGTCAAGGTTTTCAATCTGATGTCCCCGCCGCAAAGCCATCGATCTTGTATCCACTGGCGTTAGTGTTCGAGCCTCTGTCACCGGTTATCAGCAGGATCCGATCTCCTTCTCCGGCATAGGCAATGATTTTCCGTTTCTCTCATTTTGTATCTGTTGGATCTTTATAAGATTTCAAGCCCAGCCCATTAATTTTGGGTAGGCCTGTTTGTGAATATAAATCGTTTTTCTAAAATAAAAAAAAAATAAAAAATAAAAAAAAATCGTATTACGTGTATAAATGGCTGATCGATAATATTTCATGTGCTATACTCAAGATAGTATTCAACAGATTTTAGACAAGTCAATCAATCTGTTACATGAAATAACCAATTCTCTGTTTACTCAATGTTTCTTCTTTTAACATTGAAGTACAGCCCTGTGTAACGCAAAGTCCGACATAGGATGATCTATCTGGTGGTGGTGCCACTTCCTGTCGTCAACTCAAAATTTTACAGTCAGGCGCATTTTTTGTTTTTTTTTGAAAGAGCTAGGGTATCCTAAACAAAAACATTTTCTTAAGTTGGTATGACTGAAAACTTTTGAAAATTGGATATGAGTTTGATAAATTAGTTAATCTTACCTAATACTTAAGTATTAGGTATTAACATGTTAAGTTTTATCGGAGTATTTATACATGTCGTCTACTCAGGCCCGGCTCATACCATGCCAGAGGGCGGTGGCCATGGGACAAATTTTTTTTTTTCAAAACCCTTAAACAAATGGGGTCCAAAAAATATGGAAAAAAAATTATGTTGTTAAAGGTCTAAAAAAATTATATGCCTAGAGACCAAAAATTGTTGAGACGGGGCTGCGTCTACTCATCTTTATGGTTCCTTTCCTCCATCGACCTGTTTTAAGGATATAACTTGGAAATATAAATATTTCAGCTTTCGTCATTTATTTTTCTACGGGGACCTTGTTTTGACGTAGAAAATGGTCCCACAAATATTAAAAAATGGAAAATTATAAAGTCGACCGACTTTCTTGACTTTCGCCAATGATTTGTGTTTTTTACTTTTTCTAGAAAAAAGTTCACACAAGATCTTTCGGCAAATTTGTAACAAAAAATTTCTGTAGCAAATGATATTTCTGAGTTTTTTTGTTTAGGTGAAAATGACATGTAAATATAATAATAATATAAAAATATATATGTATAATAATAATAATATGCATGTGAGTGTGCCATATATATACACACTAAATTGCTAATTTGCTATTCAGAACTTGCCTAATTCACAGATACTAGATCTTTAACTTATAATGGTCACTAGCTGTTTACTAATCTATATATATATATATATATATATATGAAATTTTGGAATAAAATAAAAACTGAAACATGTAGTAATTTTTTTTTTAATCTAATGTTAAATTAAATTCAAAAAAAGTAAATGTTTTTACATTGCTAATGTATACTCCTTTTTATTAAACATTTAAACATGTAGTAAATTATTCTCAACAATCATTATATCGAACCCGATATATGATGAGCATAACAACATATTAAAAGCATCTTACAGAACCAAACGTACACATAGAAATGAAACTCACAAGACCCATTTATTTTACTGAAAACACCTTATTTATTAAATCGAAACAGTGATAATGGTGGTGACGATGATGGTGATGATGATGGTAATGATGATCATGGTGACTTTGACTTTGGTGACGATGGTTAAGTTTTGATCACGTGGTTATCCATGTCAGCAACCAAGCTCTTGACGAATTTCATGTAGTTGCTTGGTTCTGGAGAGTCATCGTAGCGCTTCTCCCATATTAAAGTGATCTTGCCGACACAGGTATCATCAGATTTTTGAATAAATTGGTAGATGACGTCATACACTTTGAGCTGCTCCATCACGTGACCGTCCAGTCCTCTTAACGTTAACGTTTTATTCTCGTCATCTATCTCTCTCTTCTCCTTGAACATCTCCTCCTTTCCATCTTTACACACATGGAGGTACGTCTTCATTAGTTAATTAAAACTTCCCACATCCGACTTAGTAAGACCATAGTCACACCATATAAAATAAATATGTGACAAAATTAAATTATGACTATGATCACAAAGAAATTTCAGCGGACAAATGTTCCATTTAATTAGATCATCTACATAGGTTGTTGAAGTCACGACGTTATGCATATTGAATCAAACCCTAGAGATAGCTGAAATATACTGAGGTGTATTCTCGAGCTACTTCTTCCAGATTGGTACAACTATATGTATTAATTATTTTTGTCTTATATACATCAATTAACCATCATAATTCATATAGTTGGCAATACACTACCTACCCTAATTAGTTGTGTGTGTACGTTTTTTTTTGGGGGGGAGAGTATAAAGTACTAAATCTATATAGAGACGTGAATTGTAAGTAAATGTGTACCCCAAGTGTAGTTCCAACTCCTGATAGAGCCGTGGGAGTCATGTTCGCCTTCGTGAACGGTGACGTTTTGGATGTGGTGGCCGATGGCGTCAGGGAAGACATGATTCTCGTTCTTCCACCTCTTGTAGTGTTTCTCCGCCGATCCTTTCAACGGAACCTCTGTTACGTATGTTCCCGAGGTTGCCATTTCTTGCTCTCTCTCGTTTTGAAGCTTCCACTTGTTTTTTATAGTGAATGTTTTGTTTTGGTTGATGCGATAACACTTGTCGTTGCCTTGGTTTATATAGTGAACGTGACGGTTAAAAAAATATAGTTTCTACCGTTTCTTGTAATTACTACTTTGATAGTGCATGCGAGAATCTTCGTTTCTTCATATTTTAACAAACACTATTTAATGAGCACTGATGGGTCGTCCTGTGAATGTGTATTTAGTTGGTATGATTTCGACCACGTTATTGATGTGGTTAGATGGCACATCATCCTTTTCGAAATATAATATACACATATTAATTGCGAGGAGAAATATATTGTCTACATACACTCGCATAACTTATATAATATCAGAAGATTTTTCTAACTTTAATTCATATTGCGATATTTAGCATTTTCTTTTAGTTATATCTGTCATCTTTTATTTCTATTTTATTTTTTAAAACAAATTACTATCATTTTAAATTCTAAATAATTACATTTTTCTTTTTAATATTGGTACAGTTAACATATATTTTTAAATCAAGTTCTTTTGTCAAACAAAATTAGATTTTTTTATAATTAAATCTCATATTATATATATGAAACAAAATGTAATATTCTATAACATTTACTAATAAATAACTGATATTTGATACATCTACTTTAAATATTTTATTTACATTTTATTTAATTTATCTTTCATCCTTTAAAGTGAAAAAAACACACACTATTTTATAATAAAAGAAAATATGATTAAGCCTTTATGCAATTTTATAAACCTTAATTTTTACACGTTTCAAAATCATATAATATTTTCTTTCATTAATTTTATTAATTGAGTAGGCAATAAAGTTAGTCAGTTCTACACTGCCACTAAAATCCTATTAAATTATGCTAAATTACACAACAATAGCTTTTCTTTTCATATCAATACACACATCAACATAAAATTGATCTTCTCAGTAGCATTTCAGAATTGTTGTCATGTTTAAATCATATATATATATATATAATAAATTTTTATATATGTTGACTTCCTAGATTTTCTATCTATTTATTTCATTAGAAAGTTGTAAGTGACATATTTAAAATAGGATTAATTAAATCATTAAGTTTGAATACTTTTTATATGAAAAATATATTAAATTTTTATATTTAATATCATGTAGTGGATTACAAATTGCTTTTACCATGCATTAAAGAGAGTTATAATTTCAATAACCATGCATTGAAATGTATTTAGTCTAATGAAAAGATTTCCGTTGCAAATATTTATGTTACAAAAGCTTTTTTTTTTTTGAACCAACATATGCTTCCATTCCATTAAATAGAAAGTAACATACATAACAAGTAGAATAGCTTAAACAATATAAGAGGGCATATCCCAAATTCAAAGGCAACAAAGTACAGGGATAGATAGTAGCAAAAGATATAAGTATCTTGAGAGCTATGAAGCAAGTGCTGAATAGCAAGCTAGAGCATGTGAGATCAAGACATATCGATGCAGGTTCCATGAGTAAGTCATTGGAACGGAAGGTGGCCACTGTCTTGATTCGAAGACTGGGTGGCGATGAAACAGTCAAAGCTGAGGATCTCATCGAAATGAGAAGGTCTACACAAATTAGCGCTTTGCCAAGGGTATGAGCAGGGTTTAGAATGCTCTGAATATCGGTCACTGCAAGGGTGGTTGCGGTTTTAAGGTTGAAAGGAGATGCTTGAAGAGGTTATGGTAACCACTACTCCTTGGAATGGTGATCATAATGCCACTATTCTTCAAGCCTAAATGAGGGAACTTCAATAAGTATATGATAGGCAGTTTGGAGAGCTTAGAACAAGGAAATGATGAAGAAATCAAACGGACTACACATCGGTAATCCCACTCCGGAGGTGGAATCATAATGCCGAGTTTAAGCCTGGTTATACGCTGAGGCTGAAGGAGTTGAGAGTTTGGTGATATGCAGCAAATAGGAGCAACGGATGCAAGCAGCATAAATCGCCGAGAGACGGGTCAGGGTTAAAAATATAGCTCTGCACTGCAGTCCTCCATACCAAAGTAATCAACTGTCCTCGACACAAATAGATGTCAAGCCAATCATAAGAGACTGAGACTCTACTACCGAGAAGACCTCGACTAGACCAAGTAGAGAAACGCGATACTAAAGATTTTGAGCTTGAAATAGCTTTATCACAACCGGTTCTGAGGATGCAGACTCTACACTCAGAAACTTCTTGTCAAGTACAATCAAACAACCAGGTGACACAGAGGTCTAAAAGGGTTGGGTTCAAAACAGCTTTAGCGGATCTAAGCATCTTCCAGTTCAGGGGCAACACATTTGACCAAGATATCCTAAAGGCCAGAGATTTGGGTAAAGAGTGAAAATCGAACCTCGACTAGAGCGGAATCAATGGTGTGCTAGGGAGCGCCAAGGATGTTGGTTCCACCGTCAAAGTCTTCATCGGCTCTAGTGTCAAAACAGAGCTCTCGTCCAGCTGCAGCCAAGCAAACAACTTGGTGAGGGGAAAAGAATCCAAGGAGCGGAGAATTGTTGCGGTTGACAGTATTAGAGCGGTAAGACCGGCGGAGACCAAGGCAATTGGGGCGTTCAGGGGTCTCGGAGGGAACATCTCGTGGCTGGGACCACCAAGGAGCAGGCACATCGAGACGATTAACCAGATACTGAGGCAAGGGAAGGGGAGAAAGAAGCTGAAGCATGCTTGGTTCTGGGATCCAAAACCTCGAGGGGACTCCGGGAATCAAGAGACCATGAAACAAAGGAACAAAAGATGCAGTAAAGGAATGTAGAGCTTGAGAGAACTGAGAGAACTCGACGTGGGCGAGCCGGAGCCCTACCGGCGTTGGGGAGAGAGGTGGTAGCAGCGCCTCGGTAATAGTGTCTGAGAGAGAAAATATTAGGGCAAACTATTCCTTTTAGCGTTTTATATACAAAAGGTATTTATGTTACAAAAGCTATGACCCCAAATTCCATAATTCACAAATTTGTAACTGTTAATAAATATTTTGAACCTAAGAGTAACATCAATCTACCATTCAAATAGTGTACGTATATATAGCCATAGGTAGACATTTACTTTAATATTTGAACTCAAATTTACTCTCAAATTATAGACCTCTTATAACATATATCATCAAAGCTTGAAGAGGAAAAAAGATCGTCATGTTTCTTGATTATGATGGTACCCTTCTCCAATCCATGATGATCCAAACAGAGATTTGATGTCTAGTAAGGGGTCCTTATAATTAACCAAAATATATACTCTTTGAGTCTTTCAGTCTTTCTCTCCATAATCAATATATATTTCATGTGTTATGTGTTTCATAGATGAGAAGAAGAGTGAAAAACATGGCCAAGTCTTTTCCAACTTTTATAGTTACGTAGACGCATTTTATTTTGGGTAGAATAGTTACATGCATTGACAACATATATTTGTAAAATAATTTTGTTTCCCAATTTCTTAACCAAATTTGTTAACGATCAAATTACAATTTGACATGTTATTTATTCTTTTAATTTTTGTAGATTTATAGCTTAGAGAAGCTAGCAGAACAGTATTATATAGAAGCCATGGAATGGAATCAATAGATATTAAAAGCTCAGCTAAAGTCTTCTCAAGATACAAAGGTAATTCTTTTAAAAAAATGATTAACTAAATTTTAGTCTGAATTTCTTTCTTTACTTTTTAATCAAAATTTGCTTTTGGTTTTTATATGTAGACACGGAGCCGGTCCCAAGCACACGCTGATGAAGCATGTGCTTGCGGCCCGGAAATTATATCAAATATTTCGGCCCTTAAATTCCTGAAAAATGTTGTTAGTGTAGTGGTAAAGGTGTACCTAGTTGTGTTTGTGGTCTACGGTTCGATCCACCGCACCATTAGTTTTTACAATTTATTTTTTCTTTCATTGACTTACTAAAACGCCAGCCTTAGCATAGTTTTGAGCTTGTGGCCCCAATATCTTGTGCGACGGCTCTGTGTAGACATTAATTAAACGTCTTTATTTTAGGTTTATGAACATGTTTGTTTTAACATCTTATCGAGAAAGGAGCCAATCCAGTTCTGGAGGAAAAGCAGACTAATTAACCTTAGACCACAAATTTAATTATGTTTTAAGGCCATCAAATAATATGTATATTATAATAGTCACAATATATTTTTTCACTAAAATTTACTCCATCCATTCCTTATTAATCCATTTTCTAGAAAAAAACACATGTTACACAAATAAACAAAAGTTAGGTTTTCTATATATTTATAATAAATAACTAATGACAAATTGTAAACTTAAAAAAAAAAAAGAACTGAATATTCTTGGTTGAAATTCTTTAATCACAAAAAAATAATTCAAGTAAAGTCAATTTTTAATATATTTTTTTAATATGTTTGAAAATCCAAAAAATATGGATTACTTAAGAATAAAGGGATTATCTAATATAATTATTTAATACAGTCCCACATAATTTTAAAAAATTTCAATGATGGGAAGTGTTTTTAGTCAAGTGGTTACAACACCACCTCTACGACCGATCCCACCGGAATTCGATTTACTAAATCGCGTTACCCTTCTTAGTATGGACTGGCTATGAATCGGGCCTTGTCGATTATATGTTGACAAAAAAAAATTAATGATAAATGGAAAGAAGGCCGGTATATAATTTGTGGCAATATTTTCATTTTGTTGGATGAAAATGATTTTGTTTCATATTACAATATTGGTCAGGCTTGATTGTGGAGAATCAATATCCATGAAGATAGAGACATATCAAAGGCACTTCAAACGTGTGGACCAAGCAATATGAAAGTTAATTATACAGAGGTAAAGTGAGTCGTAAAAAAAGCAAGCAATGAAAAAAATGGTATATCAATACTCGATTATATAAAATTTGTAAAAGTTAAATATTTTATTTATGAAATCATTCACAAAACATGAAAAGCTAAGGAATTTAATTCAAGAGTGATGGAGAGATAATGTTTAGTATTTGGAGTTTAGGGTTTAGAGTTTAGTTACTTTGTATATATGTAAGGATATTATTGAAAATGGATTACAAGAGTAGGCATTTCTTTTAAAATTATTTGTTGTTAAGTATTATTTTTAGATGATGGAAGTAAAAATAATATTTAGAACAACACAAAATTATCTATCAAAGTAATTATATAGTAAGGTCTTACAAATTTTCTTTTTAGACTACTATCAGTTTTTTCCATAAAAAACAAAAATGTAAATAAATATAATTTATCTTAATTACTTAACGAAAATATCTAATTAAATTGATTTTGTGGTAACTAAAACAATGGTCATATTATCATAGTAATATATTTTTAAATATTTTCAATAATTTTGTGTACTTTAACTTTTTCTTTATCTCAAAATGACTCTTTTATAAAGCATCATATAACATATATAAATATTAAAATATTATAGTTAAACCGTAATCTTATAAAAATTAATTTTCAATATATATAATAACAATTACATGTACATTTCATATATAATTGAATAGAAACTTCATTTTTTTATTCCAAATTGATAATGTATACATAACTCATGCAAAGTTAGTATTACACTATTACTATTAGTGGTTCCCAACAAAGTTATCACCATTAAAAAAGAGAATGAGAGTCGTCTCAAGTTTGAGAAACGATGAACGCGTCTCTACCACATATATCTTAGAGTATGATTACTGGACAATTCTTAATGGGTTTCTTTTGTATTTGTGACCCAAATAAATAATTAAAAAATCCATAAATGGGTCCATTTAGCCGAGAATCGTTACTGTCGGAAGCATCCCGAGCAACACCTTAAGAACGATATGTGGCGTGACAAGAATGGTTAGTACGTAAATATAAAATTGGGTTTTTCTCATTTCTTTTTCTCTTTCTTCCCGACTTTCTCTCTCCCTTCTCTCTCGTTTCTCAAGGAAGAAACGGCGATTGTTGATGAAATCGGAGAAAACAATGGATTCACGTCGAATCCATTGAAATTTCTGGCGTAAACTGGTTGTTTGTTGGTGGGACAACGGCGGCTGGTGGCTACCAAACGAATCGCTGAAAACGTTAGATCTGAGAACGACAGGCGGCTGTTTCGGTGGGACAACGACGGCGGCTGTTTCTGGTGGTGCCCTGAAGCTAACGGCGAGTGCAAACCCTAACGAATCAGAGAGAGAAGGTTCGTTTCTCATATCTGATTGATTGCATGTTTTTCTTTTAGGGTTTTAGATTAATTGGATTGATTCTTGGATTTTGGATTAATCCGATTAGAGTATCTATTAGGACGTAGCTAGAGTGTTTGTTTTAGCCCTGGCATTCGGGTACCCGTTCGGGTTCGGATCGGGTATTTCGGATTTTCGGGTATTTTGGTAAAGGAGTCCTAGACCCATTCGGGTATTTCTAGTATTCGGGTCGGTTCGGATAAACACCCATCGGATTCGGATCGGATTCGGGTACCCATTACCCAAAATATATTTTAGATTTGAGTTTGGTTTTGAATATTTATATCTTAAACTTAACAAAATATTTGAATTCAATTCGAATTCCAAACAAATCTGAATTCAAATCTCTCCGACTCGATATTAAAGGTGAAAAAACTATGGCAAATACATTTTTTTGTTGAAAATGACCTATTTTGTTTTGTAATATTCATTTTATATATTTTATAATATGTAAAAATAATATTTTGGTATCCAGATTCATGAGTGTGAAATAAAAAAATGCAATTAAAAATATAATAAGTTAAATCTCTTATATATAAAATTTCAAAAACATGTGTTTCATTTAGTAATACATAAATACTTGAAGTTTTAGTATTAGTCAAAAAGATTAAAGAGGCAAAATGGTTACAATGCACTTATTAAACACCTTAAGTGTTGGGCTCAAGTCCCACTAGTTACCATTTTGCACTGATTTAATAGTATTATTTATATATGTTCGGGTTAATTCGGGTATCCGTTCGGATATCGGATAATACCCGATCGGGTTCGGGTATCCGATTTTAATAGATCCTAGACCCATTCGGGTATTTAAAAACTTCGGATACGGGTTCGGATCGGATTCGGGTCGGATTTTCGGGTTCGGGTATTTTGCCCAGGCCTAGTTTGTTTCTTTCTCTTTCTTCTAATTGTGTTGATTGTTTTCACTGCAGGAAACGATGATTGTTAAAAACGTAGCTACAGTTTTTGAGAGAGAGAGAGAGAGAGAGAGCCAAAACAAGTCAGAGGTATATCTTTCTCAACCCTACCAATCGATTTTGATTTACAAGCACTCTTGTGTTTGTTACATTAAATCAATTGGTTTGTTGTTTGTTTTTGTGGTGTTATGTGTTTTGATCATAAGAGACCTATGGACTTTGGTCAAATCGAAGACTGCTTTTAGAGTTGTTGATGCAGGAACCCAGAAGTGGGAACCCAAATGGATAGATGAAAATAGGCAAATAGTTGATAACACTTTGCCTATTCAGTGGATGATAGATGGAGTGCAGTGAAGAGATGGTGAATAGACAAATTGTTGAAAACAGTATTCTGTCTATTCGGTAGCAGTGGAAGATGAACGGATAGATGGGTGGATCGAGGGACGCCACACAGATCTGTGAAAGGATCTATGATAAGTCAGATCTCAGTCTTCAAGGATTCACACACAGAAGAAGGAGAAAAGGGTGGTTGCTTCTATCTCGAAGATAACCTAAGAAAACTCTCATTTTATTTCATAAAAACTTGAAAGGTTACAATGCTGAGAAGGGACCTTATATAATGATCCAGCAGCGGGGGACCTTCTAGGGTCAAATTTATTACAAATAAAATGACTAAAATTGCAAAACAACAGACTCGATTTTAGGACTTGAATAGATAAAAGACTCATAAAGACCCAACGGTTGATTCCTGCAAACAAGAAAAGAACGACCAATGATTATTTGAATTCAAACACTTACCTTGATATTAGCTCTCATGCATGCTCCAGCCCTTCATTGATTGCTTGGAAATGATGAAAAGAACGGGTTCTTTAATTCCTTGTAGAATGGCAAAAATGATGATGGTGGAGTCTTCTCTTTGGAATCTTCTAGTTCAATGAGAGTAATCAGACTTGCAATGGACTTGTTGAATTGTTCCCTTAAGGTTCTTGCTCCCAACCTTGTCATAGGTTTGTGTATCATTTTTGGAAGAACGGGTTTTGGGAAATGGTAGAACGGGTTCTTTAGGAAATGGCACAACGGGTTCTTCGGGAAATGGCAGAACGGGTTCTTCCGAAGTTTACTATTGATGTCCTCATCAGTTGTGATATTCTGTTGTTGTGATGCCGCTCATGCGTGGAAGCCATTCAAAGCTGCCACTGATCTCTTTGCCAAGAAAGATGAATTAGCAGCGGTTGGATTCTCTAATTTGAAAAGGTATGGTACTCTACCTTTCAATTGTTGTTGAAAGATATTGTTTGCGGTTGTGTGTTGGGATAAATTGTTATGTTGTGGTGTTTTGTTTAAATAATTGTGTGAAAAGGTATGGTGTTATACCTTTCATAATTGATGAACTGTGTATTTGATCAAGTGTTTGAGTAATGGTTGAGTAAATTATTTGGTGTTAGATTAGGTAATAGTCTAGTCAGTCATTGATGATTGCTTTTTGTTTGTTGGTTGTGATAAATACAGTTAGTACTTGTTTAAGTAGATACTTGTCGATCATCATTGATGAATGCTTATACATCAAACTTATTGTTTGATGGTGTAGGGTTTGTAGGTTGTTTTAATGTGATAAATGTGTGGTTGTTGTAGTTCTACTAAAACACTACAACAAATTTGCACATTCTTAGCGTACGATAAATGCTATTATATGTGATACACAGCGTTTTTGTAAACGCTTTGTCTCTGCCAAGCTATCGTAGATCCCCTCTATATAATAGCGTTTTTACTCCGCTATTATATCTTTATATATAATAGCGTAATTTCAGCGTTATAAATGTTATAAATATAGCGTATGTAAATGCACTTAAAAATTATTCAATAACATTTTTGCACTGCTGTTATAATTTATATTGTTGCAATATTTTATTGCTGTTATATTTCTATAATGTCTTAATATTTGTGCTATGATTTAGTATTTTTTATAATATTAAAATCCATTGTGCTATATTACCTGTTCATATTAGAGCTATTATATGGTTACATTTTAAAGTAGAACCAGTTTTATATGAAAATATATATAATATAAAACATCCAACTGATACACTTCAATCCAAAATTACATAAGTCTCAACATACATAAGTTTCAATATCATAAGTTCTTATAAGCTAAATAAACTTCATAAGTCTCAATACCATAAGTTCCCATAAGCTAAACAACACAAGTCTAAATAGCATAAGTTCCCATAATCTAGACAAAGTTACTGCAGTTCAAACCATTACCACTTTGTCCTCTGGCCATGCGATTGTTGTACCAATAGCATCTTCCATACACTTGATTGTACCTTGGGTGCTTGGTTCGGTCCCAGTTTTTCCCTTTTCTCTAAGTGGTTCACTCTTCTAGTTGGTGAGTGATCTGCGCAAACACACAAAAATGGAAATCAGCAAAATAGCAGCGAGAAGAATAGAGATATCAATGGAAAAGAAAGAAGCAAAACCTCTGGTAGAGAATCTGAAACCTTAAACAAATAATTTGTTTCCAGAATCAGCTTACCTTTGCGTAGAGAATCTGAAACCTTAAACAAATAATTTGTTTCCAGAATCAGACTGAGATAAAACCAACGACACCTGTTTCTTAGTCCAATCATATTGTCATACACCAGCTGAAGGAGCAAACTGGAGCAGTTGTACAATTAGAGGCTCTTTGATCTTTGGGAGAGAGACTTACGTCTAAAGCCACAAACTCTGGTGCTCTTGGATCTACTGTTAACACAGCTTTCCTTTGTATATCGAATGAACAACAAAAAATCTAGCAGGGGATCCTTCAGCTATCAAAATGAAACAAAGAACACAAGTAAGCACCAACTAATAACGAGTTTCACACAGGAGCTCCATGTCTAGATATAAAAAGACTTCTCTTTTTGGATCTTAACAAATTTCTCGTAACTAAGAGTTTTCAAACTTCCAATTTCAAAATTTTAACAAAGCTAAACGTAAGGTAACCAAAACCTAAAGTAACCAAACCTAAAGTAACCAAAACAGAAATATGCGTAATACCTTGAGGAAGCGCGAATCTGCAAGATAAAAACCATCAAGAAAAGCGAAAGATCTAACAAACCAAATTGGTTTGATGTGATGGTGTGAAGTTTCATTCACCTGTTTTTTATGTCAGATTCTCTTCTTCCAAGCCTTGGAGTATCAACGGTAAGAGCGATCGCTTTAAATCCAGCTTCTTCAGCTCTTTTTACAAGCTGTCTTACTACATTTCTATCCTTATACACCTGCATCAAGAGAACAAACAGACGATTCAAAGCCAGATTTTTTAAAAAAGACCAAGTAGAACTATATGAAACTGACACAAAGTTGGAAAAAACGAATCCCTGGTCCTGTGGAAGCAACTTCCTCAACACTACAAGTAGCCCACGAAGATAAAGTCTGAAAACATCAAAGAATACACAAAAAATGAATACATAAAAGAGATATCTAATCAGGTGAAAGAGACAGAGACGACAAAGAATCAAAACCATAATTGTTCCAGCAGCAAGTAGCTCTCGTGGTTGCAAGCTCGCCTACAACGATAACAAAACCACTTCCCATTGTGAACTCAAGATCTTTAACAATATAACAATCTAATCTAAGAACATCAGATAAACTGATAAAGTAACTCTAAACCCTAGAAACTCAGCGAGTCCGGTTCACCGATTAAAAACAAATCCATTAAAGAGAAACAAAATGCTTACCGGAGAAGAAGACCTCCCCATTGTAGAAAACCACCTTGAGCAACATAATCGACTAGGAAGAAGGACCAGACAAACTCTGGCAGACACTAGCGAAGAAACTCAATGGGAAACCCTAACGAAAGGACGCCACTCTCTGGACCCCGACTCCGTCGTCTCCGCTTATCCCGGAACAACCGCGTCGCATCCGTCGTATTCGCCACCGCCGTTTGCCAGGACGCCACTCTCTCATCGAATTGCCGCTGAATCGCTTTTCCACATCTCAATCGATATTTCTAACTCTGGACCCGGAGCTTCCTACACGAGAACTTGTGTCCAGCGACGAGTTCTGCGATTCACCAATGAATTGCGGCGGAATCGAAAACCTAAATTTTCGATTTGGGGAAAAGACAAATTTTATTCCCACTTGCAATTATGAGATGAGAGAAAGGTCGAGAGAAGAAAGTGAGAGGGAGGACGAGAGAGTGAGAGAGCAAGGATCAAAAGAAGGGATTCAGTAGAAAGAAGATCGGAGAAGAGGATACAGTCGAGAAGATCTTTTTTTTTTCTGTTCAAAGGTTTTTTTTTTCTTTTGTCGAGAGAGAGCAGGATTCACCAATGAATTGTAAGGGAAAAGTTACAATGACCTAAAGTGTCTGGGGCCGATGAAAAAATAGGCTCTAAAATCTCCCGCTTAGTCAAATTTCGGTATAGCTTTAAAAAAGTGCTATTATATAATAATCAAGATTACAAAGTCATTTTTGATAGCACTTGCGGAAAATGAGCTATCGTTTGATGCTATCAATGTGACATTTTCTTGTAGTGAAAACATAAATTTGAAAAACTAAATGGTGAAGTTTTAAAAGTAAACTTTCACTATCCCTTCCCTATAAACCGAAGCTCGTTTTACATCAGCTTTCTCTAACCCTTCTCTACAAACAATTTCCGTTTTACATCAGCTTTCACTAACCCTTCTCAACAAACCATTTCCGTTTTACATTAGCTTTCACTAACCCTTCTCGACAAACCATTTCCGTTTTACATCAGCTTCACTAACACAAGCAATGGATCCTAGAAACCTTAATCCTTTTCCACAAACATATTTTGTTGATCTTATGAATTCTCAAAAAGACTCCAACGTTTCAACTAATCCGATTCTTCCAAATACAGTCTCTTCTCAGCCTGTCCACTTTACCTCTACCTTCTCTTCTCAGCCTGTACATTTTAGGTCTGGATCCTCATCTCAGCCACTTAACTTTAGCCCGGCATCTGACTCTGAAGACTGTATCAAAGTAGCGGTTGATGAGGATGAAGAAGACGAAGGAAGGGAATAAGAAAGCGGTGGACTGCAGAGGAGGATGCTAACCTCATAAGCGCTTGGTTAAACACAAGCAAGGATCCAGTTGTAAGTAATGAGCAGCGGCTTCAAAGTTTCTGGAAGAGGGTTGCTGCCTTATACAAAGCTAACTATAGGTCATCTGTTTCAAATGCAAGAGGGCCTACACAATATAAGGCTAGGTGGAACAAGATAAACCATGGAGTCAATAAGTTTGTGGGATGTTACGCACAAGCGAGTTCAATAAGAAAGAGTGGAGAACCAGAAGATGATGTATTGAGATTGGCGTATGAGTTTTTAAGAACGACAAGGGAAGCCATTTCTGCTACGACATTGCTGGAGGTAATTGGAGCATGATTAGAAATGGCTCACGGAGGAGTGTAACCATAAGCGGACTAAACTTGCTTCAGATGGAGCAGGAGCATCCTCACCCGGAGAGTGCAAGGATGGATCCGAGATGAGACCTCCGGGGGTTAAAGCTGCTAAGAAAAAAGGGAAGAAACCGGTTGTTAGTATTGATGTAGAGGATGGGTCTGTGGTTAAGTTGGATAAGATAATAGCAGTGAAGGATCAAGAACAAGCGGCTAAAGAGAGGAACAGCAAAATGAGACTGCTAGACAGCCTCCTTAACAAGTCTGAACTAACACCCACTGAAGCTCTACTTAGAGACAAACTGGTTGACCAAATGTTGACAAACATTTAGGTTTCAATATTATATCTCTTGTTTGTTTAATTCTTAGTTTATTTCCTCATTATCTTGTTTGTTTATCTCAGGTTTAACTCTTGTTTATCTTTTGTTTCAGGTTCTGGACAACATATTAAGGAGTCTCGTGAAGGGAAACATGTTGGCTTGCGGATATCTAGTGTTGTGAAGCGAGTTGTAACCCGTGAATGAGGGATGTTTTTAGTAGCATTCACGGGTCTGTCTTTTGTTGTGTTGTTGTGTTTTATAGTGTCATTCACGTGTTTGTCTTTTGTTGTCTTGTTGTGTACACGGTTGTAACTTGTGAATGGTCTCTTGTTGTTTGGTTGTGTCTTTTGTAAGGTCTATATATTTGACAATGTTGTGAACAACTTCATTTGCTTGTTCATCCGACTCTTCATCTCTTCATTTATATTCTATAAAGCGATTCTTCTTTTTTTTTTACATCTCAACCGATTCTTCTTATCATCTCAACAGATTCTTGTTAAATATTCAAACCCATTTCCGTTAAGACAAACCATTTCCGTGAATACAGATCCATTTCCATTACAAAATCAAGTTTCCATCAACCTTACAACAAAAAAACCCATTTCCAATACAAAATAAACTAAAAAATGTCTAATTGGAGTTCTGATGAAGAAGTTAATGATATTGTAGAAGAGGAAGTTGATAGTATAGTGGAGGAGATCCAATACAACTACACTCACCCATATGTACCACCAGCTCCAATTATCCGAAGAGTGCACATTGAGAGAGACCGCGAAGAAGGCCACACTCGGTTGTGGAATGATAATTTTAGTGATAATCCGACTTACACTAACGCTACGTTCCATCGTCGCTTTAGAATGAACAAACCATTGTTCCTTCGTATTGTTACCGCTATTGAGAATGGAGTCTCATACTTCAGACAAAGGCGAGATGCTACTGGAAGGCTTAATCTTTCTGCACTTCAAAATGTACGTCAGCTATTCGTTTGATGGCTTACGGATATTTGGCAGATGCAGTGGATGAATATTTACGACTCGCTGAAACAACCTCCCACAAATGCCTTCTACATTTTGTTGAGGGAGTTATAAATCTGTTTGGCGATGAGTATCTCAGAAGACCTACAGCGGAAGACCTCCAATGATTACTGAATATTAGAGAACATCGCGGTTTCCCGGAATGATAGGGAGCATAGATTGTATGCATTAGGAGTGAAAGAATTGTCCCACTGCATGGAAAGAACAATATACACGTGGATCTGGTAAACCGTCAATCCTACTAGAGGCTGTGGCATCACAAGATTTATGGATTTGGCACGCATTTTTAGACTACCGAGTTCATTGAATGATATCAATGTCTTGGACCGCTCCCGGTGTTTGATGATATCCTAGAGGGCCGAGCTCCGAGAGTTAGATATGTTGTCAATGGACGGCAATACAAAATGGCGTACTACCTCACGGACAGTATCTATCCCAAATGGGAAACTTTCATCCAATCCATTACACTTCCCCGTGGTCGAAAAGCAAAACTCTTTGCTCAATGGCAAGAAGGATGTCGTAAAGATGTAGAGCGTGCATTTGGAGTTTTGCAAGCTCGATTTGCAATCGTGAAGAATTCCGCACTTTTTGGGATAAAGGAAAGATAGGGAAAATAATGAGAGCATCTATCATCTTGCAGAACATGATAGTGGAAGACGAACGACATGACTACAATTTCTACGATCCAACGGAATTCCATCACGGAGAAGGAAGCGGAAGTTTTCATGTCGATTTATCATATTCTACAGATATTCCAACAAATCTACATAATATGATGGGCATTTGAAATGATGTTCATGATACAAAAATGCATTATCTTTTGCAAAAAGACTTGATTGAGCATATCTGGCAAAAATTTGGTACAACAGCACAATAAATCTTATTCCAAGTTCTGTTTAATATGTTTAATATTTCGAATTTTATAAAATATGTTTACTATTCCAAATTTTGTAAAATATATTTAATATTCTAAAGTTTGTAAAATATTGTTTTCTATTTTATGTAATATAAAAAATTTAAATAATTGTTTTATTATTTTAGATAATTAAAGTTTGATAATTAATAAACACAAATTAAAAAATTATTATTTAAATGCTTGAGTAACCTTCTTTGGGGTTCTCTAGTAATAGGGTGATTTTGCTTAAGTTCTTTTAGGATTGCTTTACTTAATTTATGATTATTTATATAATTAATTAATGTGAGACGAGTAACTATGGTGGGTTACTCCACTAATGATCCCTCTTTAATAAAAGAGAAGTACACAACATAGTTTTTGTAGACTTTATATTTTTAATAAATGATTACAAATGGTTACAAATAGGATATATATAGGTTATAGATTAATTCATATATTAATATTAATCGGTTACACCTAAATATTAGGGATATTCCAAATTGATAATTTATATATTAATGGTAACAAATAAAGTATTAGGAATATTCCAAATTGATAATTGATATATCTTAAATAGTGGGTTAGAAGATAGATTACGAAATAAAATTTAATCAGTGTATTATAGCACGTGTACTTATCTAGAATCATTAACAATATAAAATTTATAAAATAAGTGTCTTTTTTCAAGCTTCATATTTAGCATATGATTTTATCTTATAATGTTTTATCCAAAAAAAACTTTTAGAAATAATCACATAAATTATATATTTTATATAAAAATTACAAAATAAATAAAATGAATTTCTAACCGTGCTCTCTTAATCTAGTAGTCTTAATATTTTTGGTGTCTTTTTGTTAACCAGCCGCTTAACATTATATTTTAAAACATTATTATCTCATTTGAAATACTCTCATCGTGTCTGCAATGCTCTTATATGCATCGTACGTATGATGATACTTAAAATTGAAATATTTAGAAACTCCTATAAGATTCATTTAATAACTCTTTTAGAAATCGACCACAGCTTCAAAGCGCGGCAAATTTATAAATTGATGCATATGTATAGTGATTGCCTTTATGTCGTTGATTAGTATTTTTAACTAATTTGAAGGTCGAGCGGTGAGACCAATTAAAGATTCATATGTACTATATTACTTTCATAGTATCGATCAGTCTTAAATTTTAATAATTTTCTATATAAAAAATATGTGACATCCACTCCATGGTATGTTGATGCATTAAATAATTCGGATATATCGGTTTAAAATGGTTGGCCTACCTGTACATTATGATTTGTAATCTTTGCCTGTCTCTGTCTGCCAATTAAACAAATTTTCGCGAGACCTAAAATAAAATCAGAAGGGGGATTTATTGGTAATAATTTATTGCTGCTCTTACTGTCTTGCTTAATTGGTCAATAGATGATGCACTCATGAATTCTGCTCTAGTTGTCTCTATCTATGGAAATGATATGTAGTACGTTTCGAGAAAATTAGGAAATTATTATTTAAATATGTCACTGGGATCTGATATGTAGTACGAGCTCTTGTGTTAACAATCGAATCATATTATCGCACACAACGAATAAATGCGGGAACTTTTGCCAAGGTTGAACAGAGGAGACGGAGGACTAACATCGACTCAATATGGTTTATCATATTTTAAGAAAAATTTCTTGATGGTTATATTTTAGGGTTTGGAATAGAGAGACATTAGTAACAAAATTGGTTTGATCTTCATCATTAAGTACAAACTTTGACATCGTATAGTGTATAGGGAAAACTAATCAAAGTTTCATTTGATTGTTAAGCTTTCACTTATTTTGGAAATCATACCATTTTTGTTTCCAGCGTTGATACATTCATGGGCCCATACATTATTCTACTTGGTTCGGCTTGGATCAACCCGATTCAAATGGGCCAGAGAGTATGTAGCGCAGTTAGATTCATTTGTGGCAGTATCAACGCTTTAGGATCAAAATTACAGTAATCTGTGGCGCAATTGGATTAATTTTAGGAAGTAAAATGGATAGGAGTAGGACAATGTTTTTAAAACCGGACCGGTAACTGAACCGGGAATGTTTCTAGATTATGAGTCAATATGGTTCGACTGGGGTCAACTGGGTTCAATTGATTTTGATGATAATTTTATAAATAATAGGTATGAATAGATTTTCTATTTTTTCAATGATTATAACTATGATATAATTGGATATGCCAAATAAAATACTTCAATAATCATAATGTTTTAATAAAATCTTAAAAAGTAATAAACTCAAAGTGTAACTAGTACTAATAAAACATTTTAGAAATTCTAATTTAAAAACAATAAGAGAATAAGAGCGTAGAACATTCAATCTTCATTTTCTAAGAAATCCTACTATTGCTAATTGCTAAAAAGAAAACTAGAAAAAGTAAATTAATTGCATTCATTTTTACCAAAAAAAAGTAGAACCCGGTTTTATCCGGTTTAATGGTTCACTGGTTTTTTGTTTTTTGGCGGGTTGATATGGTTTTTTACCGGTTCAATTTCTTTTGAGTTTTAATATTAACCCAACCCGACATGTTGCCGGTTCGCGGGTTAACGTGGTTTGACTGCCGGTCCGGTCCGGTTTTGAAAACAATGGAGTAGGACTAACTATTTCATGCGGGTTGAGACTTGAGAACCCCTTTTCATTATCATATAACAATCGGGAAAAAAGATTTTCATTTTGTTATCGACTTCTTGCAATTGACAACAGTAACCATAAATCAAAATAACAACACAAAAAAGGACAAATAAAACACGTACTTAGTAGTAGTAACACATTATCTCTGTGTTAGCACACAAATTTCAAAAAAAAAAAAAAAGACACATATAATTTAGTTAGTAACATTCGTAGAGTTTAATATCCATCTTAACTCGGAAATACTTAGCACCTTGAAATATATCTGTCACGAAGGTAGCGATCCCACGAGCCATGAAGAAGTCACCGGTCCCTCCAACGACGGATAGATCTCTTGTCGGCTCCATCATCAAATCCGCACCCATAATGTTCAATGTCCCTTTGTGTTGCGTTGAGTTAAACACCAACGTGTAACAAAACCACGCATTGAAGTCCATCTTCATGTCATAGAAATAGAATCCTTGTGCACGAGCTACGGGTTCCGAAAGATAGTTCTTGTCCATTGTTATGGGGTCGTCGAATATCACAAACTTACCGAACTTGAAGTTTCCTAGTCCCGGAGGGCTCACGATGGCGGCGGAGGTTGCGTTTGCTACATTGTCGCCATCGTAGAGGATGTCATGGAAGTAGAAGGAGAAATGTTTGCATGGTTTTTTCTGATCAAGTGTTTTTCGTGATCCGAAAACAGTATCGGAGAAAAGTAAAACCAATAAGAAGAATGAGAAGAGGGATTTGAAGAGTTGCTTCTCTATTAGAGATGCCATAGTTAGCAAGAGACTGGTGAGTAAGTGAGTTGTGTAAAATGATGAGGGCTTCCACCCATTTATATAGAAGTATTAATTGTTTTAATATAGATAAAAAAATATATGGATAAAAGAAAGAAATTAAAAAGTTTGAGGGACACAGCTAACTGGGTCGTTAATGTTTGGTCAAAATTTTACTAAAAATAAATTAGAATGAAAATAAGGTTTTATGATCATGGTGAGGGACAAAACTGCGGTTGGTGATAACTAAAGCTACAACTTATTTCACTTTGTTGATAGAAATAATGTTTTGTTGACAGAAAAAAAAAAAAGAAAAGGGTGGACAGATTTAATGATTTTATATGTACTATATAACGTTTGGTGAGTCCAACCTAAGAACAATAATTGAGTATACTATTTATATGAAAAAAAAAAAAAAAAAAAACAAAAAGAAAGTTTTACACGAAAATGGATAAAGCAATTCGATTATTAAAAACACTTAAGGAAATATTGCCTTAATATACCCATCACTCATGTGCGGTGCATATGGTTAAAGTTAGGTAACTTGTACAATAAATCATGTTCAAGCTTTGCTTCTAAGATTGCTACTAATATAACCCTTTTCTTCATTAAGGGACATTTGATGATATTCCAAAAACTTTGTAAGTTTAGTATCTTGATAACAAAATTTTAGTGACTCATAACCAATTAAGATCGACACTTTTTTATTTGTTAGAAAACAAGCAAATTTTCCCCAAAAAAAAAAACCAAAAATATATGAATAGATATCATATACACGAAAAATTAAGTTGAAAACAAATATCTATATATATATATAATGAAAGTTCTTGTAAATACCACTAAAATGATTTCAAACATACAATTATTAGTTTTATTTTTGAAAATACCATTAAATATATTTTTTCAAAAATACCACAAAACTAAAAGAAGGAGAGGGTGCTATTGAACATAGAAATGTAACTTAACTTAAAAGAATTCAAGTTCTATATAATATTTGTGTTATTCAATTATATATTCTAAGATATTATTAAATACTAGTGTTATTCAATAATATAATGGTTTTGATGTGACATTTAAAGAGAACCTTAAGAGAAAAAATGAAAAACAAATCCAACATTTGTAGGTGTTATTTGGACGGAACTGATTTAAGTCTTTCAATTTTTTTAAAATTTGATAATATTTTTTTTTCGTTAAACTCTTTTAAAGTCACTTTCTGAATGCCCCCTTCTCTTAAACTTTAAACATTTGAAAATAAATTTTAAATCTTAAACACTAAACCAAACCTCTTAAAACTATATTCTAAATCTAAAATAGTCAACCAAACTTAAAAAAAATATGTTTGTGGTATTTTTAAGAAAATAACTTTTTTGTGGTATGTTTAAAAAATAAATTAATATTCTATACTATTTTAAAATATATATATATATATATTCAAAATTATGGTTTTCAAAGAATTCCTCTATATATAATTCGATATCTTTATCTTCATGTAGATTTTTCATATCATGAAGTCATACATTAAATTAGATCAAGACTATATATATTTAAATATAATAGAATTTACTATTAATATATCAATAAAACTAACAACTTGGAAAATAATAATAAAATAATTTCGAAAAATCATAGATGAAAATATTAAGATATGTTACTTAAATTAAAACTGATCTGATATGAGTTTTTTAAACAAAAAAAAAATAAAATAAAAATAAAAACAAAACTTAAAACTTCAACTCTGTAGATCGTCAAGATGACAGGATCATGAATCATGAAGAGGTTTATATAAAATTAATAACGTAGTATTAAGTATTTTATGTATATTAATGTTATAATTGTACTAGGGCATGCGCAATTGCTCATGTAGAACAATTATTCCTTTATCGGCTTTACTTTACGTATACGACTAACATATAAATAAAAAATTCTTCGAGCACTTTATAATCAATTAAAATTCATTAAGAAATCGTATTGTTCTCATATTCATTTTAAATTTGTATTAGTCAATAATATCTGTCACTAACTCTTTCCTAACACATAAGTAAAAGCACAAACGTTAAAAAGTCAAAGAAGATTATTTGGTTCTAAACAAGAAAAGAGCTCATAGCGGTTTAGTTGCCTAACTCCTCATTTGTCCCTTACTGACTTCAAAGTAGACCCATGTCGAAACTAGACAGCTTCTAAACCAAGTAGGTTTAACCACTGAGACAACAACATTAGTAGGTAAGAAATTTCACCAAAGATATCTTATCCTGCAAATTTAGAATAGGAAAAAACTGCTTTGAGACCATGAATAAAGAATAATCATCAAAGATACTAATAATCTGAACTAAAAAGCTTTGTACCAATCCTTTGAAAGTGGAGAAGTTAAACATAGTTAAATATCATCGCCATGTCATGATCTTGGCCAGTCTTGGTTTTACTAGGTGTCGTGCTCATGCTTCTAAAGATAATTATAATTTTCCTTAAAATAAGATAATTTTAATTTAATTTCAAGAGATTGTTAGGATTTCAATAAAAAATGTGTAATAAAAGTGATTAGGAAGAAAGCCTCTTCCTTAGTACGTAATCCGTTTTTAACCACTACTAAGACTAGTACTCTACTAGTTTTTAACCACTACTAAGACCACTATCTGGGACTTGCCAATTTCGTTACAAAGTACAAACTAAGCACGTACTTGGCTTTAACTCTGATGTATTTACCATTTGTTACAATATAAGCAATTAAACACGTACGTAATTAATGTGGTATTACTATGATGCATGATGAATCAAAGAAGGCAAGAGCTATGCATGATTTACAATTGCTCTATATTTGGCACAATTTTAATCATATTAATTATAATAGATAAATTCTATTATAATTGTGATATATTCTATAAATAATAGAAAATTATGTATTCTCTAGAATATTAAGTCAATACCGACCGTAACAGTAAGCATTAAGCCAATACGTACGGGCTGTAACGACAAGCATCAACCCAATATGGGCCGTAATGGCAAACATCGAGTTAATACGGGCCGCAATGGCAAACATCGAGCCAATACGGGCCGCAATGACAAACATCAAGCCAATATGGAACGGGCCGACGCAACAATTAACAAGCTAATACGGGCTGTAACGACAAACAATGAGTCAATACGGGCTGTAATTAGACTTTGTGACCGATTCTGATTTGTAATGACATTATTAATAAAATATTTGACTGAATTTTGTGAAGAGAATATTTAGAACGACCTTATCTCATGAAGAGACGGTTACTCAAATCCAAATCCCATGAGAAATCAGGTAAAGAGATTTTCCTATAAATTGGAAGCGATATCGACATGATATAGAGAACGAAACAAGAGATCTAAAACACAGCCACACGACTCAATTCTAAAGCATTGCTAGGGCTCGTTGTGCCTTAATTAAACTCATGTATTTGAGCTTGATACTTTGATCAATAAAAACGACTATTCAACATCTGTTTCTTATTTTCATAGTCTCTCAACGAATCGATTACTTTTGCCCTAACACTGTACAATTACAAATTCGAGGACAAACGAATACATATACGAAATACCCGATATTCAATCAATATATTATTTTTTTAGAAAAATATTCAATCAATATTTTGTCCCATCATCGTATATTCACAACATATCGGAGAGATTTTTTTTTTTTGGTCAAAACATATGGAGAGATTAGGTTACACAATTCCTAGAAAAAAGATCATTTCGTTATAAGAAATCTCAAAGCCGTTAAACTATTCCCAAATTTCATCATGGAAACATTATAGATTTCTAAACTAAACAATCAGTGTGCGGCCTAGCAAACACAAATTAGTATGAACAACAAACCAATTCAATGTCGACATCAAAAGTGATGAATCCAAAGACCGTTTTGTTTTTCGTCTAAATATTGTCGACAAAAAAGGTGATGAAAAACACAATCATCACAACGCATATATGCTTACGCAAACAAATTGAAGTCAGCATCAGGATTTTTTTAAATCCCCAAAAGATAGTCGTCAGGGACAAAACATTCCGATAAAGTCGTCAGTTAAATTCCATAAAATTTTAGTGATTTTTTTGACCAAAAAAGCAATTATCATCAAACTGCCACCTGAACAGATGACCAAATATATAACTTCCACCTGAATTTAATTCACGTAGGAGCCTATAATGTTTTAATTACAAACATTTTAATTAATAATGGACTTAATAATTATGATCTTCTCTTGTCTCGTTAGTTATGAATTAAAATTTTAAAACCAAATGAAACGAAGACTTTGCCATACAAAGATAATATATCTGTGGTATTTAAAATATGCATCACATGTTATTATTATATACAAGCCCATCTTTTGACCTTTCGAGTCTTGGAATCCCAAAGAGAAAAAATCACTAAGGACTCTCGGAATCTTCAACCAACGACTTTTCAGTCGTGACGTCCTTGGTAACTCCAACGACCGGAAGAACACGGCTTGCTGTGTACTGTTGCACCACTAACACTGACGCCGTCGTCGAAACATTTTCGCTTGCCGTTAACAAATTCCCGATCGGTCCAAGCTCCGGCGTATCGCTTCTTTCCACGTGCAACCCTGACGCCACCGAACCTTCGGGTGACTTCCCCACCAAGAAAAGATTGCTTTTAGAACACTCTTTGATAACCTCGAAAACCTCCTTGTAACATTTCACTATCTTCTCTTCGTAAACGATTAGAGATTCAGAATCTGAATTAGAAAGAGAACTTTCTTGTTCTTTGATCATTGCTTTCAGCTCGGATATAGCTTCTATATCAATCAACTTGGTTTCCCCGGAACATGATGCATGATCTTCGGTTATCTCAAGCTTCACATTTTCCGGTTTAAATTCCTCGCTAGGAATAAACCGAATAACGGTTAAGCTTATCCCGGGATGTTCCGCCATACGCATCGCAAACGCTAACGCCTCCCGATCATCATTCCCTCCAAAAAACAAAACCGTTATAACCAACGAGAAATCACTAGACGCGACACGAGTCGTACCACCAAGCCCACGATCAACCAATATCGCAACAGAACATGGAGCTTCTTCCATAACCTTCTTGTTAATCCAACGGTAATCGTTCCGAGTCGTCTCCCATGTTCTGTCCAGCCTAACGTGCTTATGAAACGGAAGAATCACCATAGCCGTGCTTTTGCGTTCCGCGCTTTGGCATATATCTTCATGTATAGTCGCCATCGCTGAGATTGCCGTCATGGGACGGACAGAGACACGGCTGAGTCGTCGGAAGGCCTCAAATGCGACCACGACCATGTCGGAAGAACTATTGTTACCAGTTTTGTCTTTGTTCCAGAATGGAAGTCCATTTTTCCTGACCTTATGTGCCATGAGTACAGCGGATGATCTCTCGGAAAGCTCCATAAGATGCATCGCATAGACCGATAGAGTTTCTTTGCGGTTTGAGCCTCGGGATGCTTCTATGAGGTTGACGATCGTTGGGATGTTCATTATGCTCTGGAAACAGAACATGAGTCGGAGAGGTTTGTTGGACTTTTTCGTCTCCTCGATTGTTCGGTTTTGGTAATCACCTTTGGCTAAGGCTTTACCCGGTTTGTACACGGCTAGAACTAGAGGAGTCGTCATGAACGTGGTGAATATGGCCATTAGAACCATTATAGCAAAAACCTGATCGTTCAAAACCTGCGAAAACACATAGAACCAAGTTAACATACAAATATTTTTGTAAAATCTGATTATAATAATTATTAAAAAAACTGTTTTTTAAATTTGAAATCTATGAACTTACCCCTCTGTCTTTACCGATGTTGAGGACGATGAGCTCAACAAGTCCTTTCGTGTTCATCAAGAAACCGAGTGCTAAAGACTCGTCAAGCGGAACTTTGCAGTAAAGGGAAACGAGAACTGTACCGACGATTTTACCGAAACAAGCATTGAAAATAACCAAAACCAAGAGCCCCCAAGACTGAGCTCCTTGAATTGTCGCCACATCCGTTTTCAAACCGCTTGAGACGAAGTAAAGCGGCAAGAAAAGACCCGACACGAGATCCTCAACTTTCTCAACTAGAGCATTCGCGAAATTACCTTCCTTAGGGAAAATAACCCCGATCACAAACGCACCGAACAGTGCGTGGATCCCAATCAAGTCTGTGACAAAGCTAGCAGCGAGAACAATACCTAACGTGCAACACACGTAGAGTTCATTAACTGGCTCTCCCTCAGGACAACGTTTAGCAATCAACTTAATCCCTGGTTGCACGACAAAGATACAAAACAAGACGAAACCGCAACCCGAGAGAAACACCCATAGAGATGTGAGAGGAGAACCCCCGTCGCCCGAGATAGCCACGGCGAGAGCAAGGAGAATCCAAGCTACAACATCATTGACCGCAGCAGCGGACAAAGCAATCTTTCCGACATCAGTGGTAAGAAGCTTGATCTCAGCGAGAATTCGTGCCAAAACGGGAAATGCGGTGATGGAGAGAGCAACCCCCATGAAGACGAGGAAAGGAGCTTTACTGACTCCATCAGCTATGGTACTTCGGAGAGCAAACGAAGTTCCAATACCAAAGATAAAAGGAAGAGTGATTCCGGCTAAAGCAATCGAGAGAGCTCTCTTTCCAGTTCGCTTGAGGGATTTAGGGTCGAGCTCGAGACCAACGAGGAAGAGGAAGAAGATGAGTCCTAAGTTTGCAAGTGTGTCTAAAACCGTTAGACTCCTTGGTGGGAAAACCGTGGTGAGAAACTTTGAGCTTTTCCCAAGAGCTGATGGTCCAAGTAATATTCCACCCTAATCACAACAAAAACATAAACTCAAACTTAATGACATTATAATTCCGATAAAACAATGTAATAATCAATGATATATTCCACCCTAAAACCACAACGTAGAAGTAAAAGTTATAAACAGTACTCCATTACAATATCAAAAATAATAATGATGTGTTTTATTTTAATAGTGTATTATTTGCCTAGTCATATAATAAGGGAAGTAATTAAACATCCATCATCTATGACTAATCAACATCGTCATATTATTTTATCAGAATAATAGAATCGTCATATGAGTATTTATTCCAAATGTTGGAATTTATCACTGCTTACAAGCCACAAGATTCATAGGAACGTGGAAGCATAAACAGATAATATAAGATTTTTGCTTAAAAAAAAGTTAATAGATATTAATAATACGTGTGTGTAACTGTAAGACCATTTTTAGTGGAGGAACAGTTAATCGATTCTCAGAAAACAAAAAAAAATATATTTTTATTACATATTTTTCTTTTTTATTTATTTATAGTATGTATACGAATAAATGAATTGCATTTAAAGGTTTTCAAATTAACGTTTCTTTTGATTTTCTCTTCTAATTATTTGTTTAATAAAAGCAACACAATGAGCAACCTCCAGTAATCATGCCCTAAGATACTCTTAAAAGCTTAACGTGTTAGCGAATTCTGTGGAAGAAAACGAATATTCTGATGAAAGTTCCTACGATAGCTATGTCATAAATAAGTCCGACGACTTATTCACAACCGTATGATTGGAGTTAGCAGCCTTAGAATATTAATGTAAATTTCCAAAAAAATCCGTCACCTTATCTAATTATTTGATCAAACTGGTAACAATATCTTTTTGAGTTGTAATTAGACCCCAAAATGGATATAAATAAATAATAAACTTTGACCCCAAAAAAAATATATTTATATGTAAATAAATAATTGAAGAGATAAAGAAACGTACGACAATCTCGGCGATGACACGTGGCTGCCGGAGAGGACGGAGGAGAAAAGCAAGAAGACGAGTAAGAAGAAGAACGATACAGATCTGGAGTATGAGAAGAGGCAACGCGTGCTCCAGAGGATTCTCGCCTTGGAATACTCCATTAGAGGTTGCTTTCATTGGTCCTGGACATGTTGTACCATTTGTTCCCATGACCTACAATTTCGAATTATTATTACTAATTAAATTAGTCATTTTGCATGTTTTTGCATTTTCCGAGAAGAAATGCACATTAGTATGGGAATTGACTTCTCAACATAATCATATGATTAAAAATAAAAATAAAGAGTTAGATTATGGTTAGTCAATAGAAGAAAAGTAACAAAGAAAGTGCAGGTTACGCGATACAATGATGAATGATCGATTGTGTTATTTATCTCATGGGATTTGAAAAGATGAGGATTGAGTATATAAGTTTTGGATAGATATAGAAGAGAAGCGACACTTACGGATAAGTAAATATCTGAAACGTAGATTTTTATCGGACGGGAGAAGATTCTATCCGTTTCTACTTGGTTGATCTAAGATCTGCGCGAAGGGACTATACGAACTTGGTGAAATTTTGAACTTTTTCTCTTTATAAACAGAGGACTTGGGGTCAAGTGTGGATAATGGATATGGATGCAGTATCAGACCCATTACTAGGGTCTTTATATAGCCTGCAAGTCTCTTGAATATACCCATAATGCCCCTATTTGCGCGGGAGTTACTTCCTTTTTTGTTTTTTTTTTTTTTTTTTTCTGTATACGTATGTATAAATAAAAGATAGAAATACATTATCTTTGAGGCTAGGGTTGGCAAACTAGCAAATTGATTTCTTTAAGTAATTTGGTGACTAATGATTCTGAGTTTGGACGGTTTTTGGCGACTAGTCATCTATATGTACAGTACTAGTGTACTAGTTTTCAGTATGGGGTTATATGTGAGCAGTACATTTGTTTTGCATTCTATTGTAATTGACATTATAGTTTTTACTCATGGAAATGACCTCCTATCAACTCAAACCTAATTAAGCTCTACTCGGCTATTTCATCTTAATTCAGCATGTACACAATAATTGGGCTTCACTATCATTTACTTAAATTTTTTAAGACCCCAAGATCTAAGATTTCACAAATCATTTTTAGAGGGTGTATTCAACTTGACATTGTAAGTGATTTGTTTAAAATTTATAAATCATATGTTACTCAATATGGATTTTAAAAAATCTTCTCAATTACACTGTTATTGAACTAATGATCTTAAAATATACTTTAAAATCCATTATTATTCAAAATAGTTTTTGAATTTGGATTTTAATGATTTTCAGAGATTCATAGGATTTGAGAGGATTTCTTTAGTTAAAAATATAGAACCAAATCACATGGTTTTTTGTGGGATTTAAAAGAATTTTACAATAAATCATTTAGGGGGTGTATTCAATCTCATTTCAAGTGATTTGAGTTTTCATAAGATTTTAAATGATTTTGATGTTTTGTGAGATGTTGGTATGATTTACTGTAAAATTCTTTAAAATCTAACATAAACCATGAAATTTGGATTTCTGTATTTTTAACTAAACAAAACCTCTCAAATCTTCCAGCATCCCTAAAAATTATTAAAATCAAAATCCACAAACTATTTTGAATAACAGTGGTTTTTAAAGTAAATTTTTAAATCATCAGTTCAATAACAGTGAATTTTAAATTTGATTTGTAAATCATCAGTTCAATTAAAGTGGATTTTAATAGACTTTTTAAAATCTATGATTAGATAATATATGATTTGTAATTTTTATACAAATCGCTTAATATGTCAATTTTAAACTTCACTAAAATCATTTAAAATCTTATAAAAACTCAAATCACTTTAAATATTTTGAATTAGACTTAGGTTTCACCATTGATATGTCTATATTTTGTCTCTGCTAAGCATGTTTTTGTCACGCATCTAGTTAGGATAACTAATTGTTTTGCATGAATTTCTACTCTCTTTTGTACACTTTTCATATTTAGGTAGTTCTTGCATTATCTTCGCATACATCGTGCATTTTGGAGTATTTCAGGTATTTTGGAGACTTTGGAGTCAGGCTGTCTCGAGTCGCGCTGTCATGCCGATCGAGTCGCGCTGTCGTGCCGATCGAGTCGCCGTTCGAGTCGTCCTTCGAGCCACCGGTCGGGGATTCAGCTTTTGACGTCTTCATCAAAGTTGTAGAGAATTGAGTCATCTTTCCAATGCCGTTTATTTCAAGCCAATCGGAGGTGTGGTTCAAAAGTTATCATCGTTTTAGTGGAAGCGTATACATCCAGCTCGAGTCGCCACCCGTCGACTCGACCCTCCCGTTCGAGTCGTCCTTCGAGCCACCGGTCGGGGATTCAGCTTTCGACGTCTTCATCAAAGTTATAGAGAATTGAGTCATCTTTCCAATGCCGTTTATTTCAAGCCAATCAGAGGTGTGGTTCAAAAGTTATCATCGTTTTAGTGGAAGCGTATACATCCAGCTCGAGTCGCCACCCGTCGACTCGACCCTCCAGCTCGAGCCAACACCATCACCCACTCCAGCCACTACTCGTTCGCACATGTCAGGAAGACGTTCCGTCTTACACGCTTCAGGAGATTCCCAAACCGACACTTCATCTTGTCGTTTTAAGTTTTAGGGATTTTATGTCTTGACTATAAATACGTTTTGTTAAGTCTTTGCGACATATCTTAGTTTTTATCTCGTTTTTATTTTGTAAGGTTTCCCTAGCCACCAAGAACCGTTTTCAGACTTTGTATCCAGATATCTTTTGATACATTGAGTATTTTCATTTGATTTCTTCTACAAATTTGTTTATCTCATTTTTACCTATCTAATAATGCTTGTTTCAATGTTTTCTGAGTTTATGTTGTTGATGATGAATTTCGGATCTGAGTAGTGCGTGAGTTCTTGAGGATGGGATAGATTAGGTGGAGGATCTTAGGATGTAGAGTGTTTAAGCTTTGATTGTAGAATTCCCTTCTGGACTAGAGTAAGAAATACTAGTTTCTCTCTGATCAATTGGGACTAGGTTCGAGACACTTCCACACACAAAAGGTGTTTGATGAAATGTCTGACCAACTAGTGCCAGAGACCTACGTTCCTAGCCTAAGAGATTAGCTGTCTAGGATGTTTGTTGACGTGAATGAACTTGTTTGTCATGCCATGCTTGATCATGTTTCTCTAGCGAGAGCTAGGTTTGGAAGTGGTTGAGTCTGAGTAGCTTCTGTCAAGAGATTGGATTAGCTAAGTCGTGATGTTCATTGTTTAGGGATAGATTGCTTGTGGCATATTAAACACTCTGTAGACTAGGATACTCCACCGACGTCAATTACTCCCATCCTTAGGACTTTTATCTTTCTGATTTTTTATTACATTCCCGAGACTGTTTCGTTTCTTGCTTTATAGTTCATGCTTAGACTCGTTTACATTTTTATTCATTTTTGCTTTTTGTCATGCATTCTCGTTTCTAGTTCCAGAACGCATTTCCGTTTGCATTTTGACCATTCTAGGTTTGTTAGACAAACACTCTTCTTGAATTGGCTTGACTTGTGATTGCTTGATTGCATCTTAATTGTTAGCAACATCCCAACTGGATTGACACCTTAAGTACTACAACACTTAAGGTTAATTGAACCTGCTAGGATAAGACACACAAAAATCTTAGTATCAATTTGGCGCCGTTGCCATTTGGGATTCGTTTTGTTACATTTGAGATTTCAAGTTTTGCAAGATTAAGTTCTGTTACACTTATCATTCTGAGTACTGACTTGTTTTGGTTGTTTGCTTGTTTGTTTTGCATCTCAGGAACCTGTTGATTGCAACCTTGCATGCACACCAGATCAAGAGGGCATCAGAATCTCCTTCCTGTGATCGACGAAATCAACCGGTTGCAACGCCCACGACAAGCTCGTCAACCCATTGATCATCCCGCACACGTCACTATGGAACAACAGCATGAACCACATCAGGTACCGCGAAACATTGGTGCTGGGGATGCTCCGAACACTCACACTCAACGTGCTGGAATCGTTCCCCCCGCCGTCCAGAACAACAACTTCGAGATCAAAAGTGGTCTGATCACCATGATCCAAGGCAACAAGTTTCACGGGTTACCTATGGAGGATCCACTCGACCACTTGGACGAGTTCGACCGTCTGTGCAGTCTTACCAGGATCAACGGCGTGAGTGAGGACGGTTACAAGTTGCGCCTCTTCCCATTCTCCCTGGGAGACAAGGCTCATCAATGGGAGAAAAACCTTCCCAAGGGATCAATCACCACCTGGGATGGCTGCAAGAAGGCATTCTTGGCCAAGTTTTTCTCCAACTCTAGAACAGCACGTCTCAGGAATGAGATTTCCAGCTTCACTCAGAAGAGCTCAGAATCATTCTGTGAAGCCTGGGAGCGTTTCAAGGGTTACCACAGCCAGTGCCCACACCATGGTTTCAGCAACGAGTCATTACTGAGTACTCTCTACCGTGGTGTCCTTCCCAAAATACGTATGCTGCTTGATACCGCTTCAAACGGTAACTTCCTGAACAAGGATGTCGAAGAAGGTTGGCAACTGGTGGAGAACCTCGCTCAATCCGATGGCAACTATAACGAGGATTATGACCGCACATTTCGCGGCGACGCTGGGTCTGAAGAGAAGTACAAGAAGGACCTCAAGAATGTCAACGAGAAGCTTGACCGTATCTTGCTGAGCCAACAGAGGAGCGTCCACTTCGTCTCTGAGGACGACCCTTTCCAAGTTACAGATGGGGAGGGTGAGCAGAGTGAAGAGATCAGCTATGTTCAGAATCAGGGTGGATACAACAAAGGTTACAACCCCTACAAGACGAACCCCAATTTGTCTTACCGAAGTACCAATGTTGCTAATCCACAAGATCAGGTTTACCCGCCTCAACAACAACAGCAAGGGCAGCAAAAACCTTTTGTGCCTTACAATCCGGGATTCGCTCCAAAACAACAGTTCCAGCAGGGTTACCAAGCTACCTCAGGACCACCGCCAGGATTCCGACCTCAACCAGTTCAGGCTACACCAACCCCAGATCAAGAAATGAAGCAGATGATGCAACAAATTCTTCAGGGCCAAGCTAGCGGTTCCATGGATACTGCAAAGAAGTTCGCTGACCTTAGTCAAAGGATGGAATGTTCCTACAATGATCTGAATGTTAAATTCGAATCTCTGAATTCGAAGATAAGGTACATGGAAGGCCAATCTGCTTCTACTTCTACACCAAAGCCTGGCCAATTTCCGGGGAAGGCTGTTCAGAATCCCAAGGACTATGCTACTATCCAGGCTATCACCACCCAAGCTATAGATGTACAGCTCACTGAGGACAATGAGAGTTCAGATGGGGAGGATTTTCTTCAAGATGAAGTTCAGATAAAGGATCCCGTCAAGGTGCTTAAGGATCCAGTTGAGTCAGCCAAGCAATCTGATCCTCGAGCTACTGAAGAACCCGCTGCTCCCAAGGACAAACCTGTGAGATTCATCCCTCCACCGTACAAGCCTCCTCTACCTTTTCCAGTGAGGTTCAAGAAGCAGCTTACTGAGAAGTACAAAGCCTTGTTCGAAAAGCAAGTCAAGGAGATTGAGTTGAGAATGCCATTGCTGGATGCATTCGCACTTGTTCCTCACTACCAGAAATTCCTCAACGACTTAGTGATGGAGAGATCAAAAGAAGTTCAAGGCATGTCGGTACTAAGTCTTGAGTGCAGTGCAATCATTCAGAAAAAGATTGTACCCAAGAAGCTCAAAGATCCTGGATCATTCACTTTACCTTGCTCTCTTGGACCTATGTCTTTTGATAGGTGTCTGTGTGATCTTGGCGCTTCAGTTAATCTTATGCCACTCTCTGTGGCTAAGAGGTTGGGTTTTACAAGGTTTAAAGGTTGCGACATCTCCCTCATCCTTGCAGATAGAACAATGAGACTTCCACATGGTATTTTAGAAGATTTGCCTGTCAGGATCAGAGACGTGGAAGTGCCAACCGACTTTGTGGTTCTGGAGATGGATGAAGAACCAAAAGATCCGCTGATCTTAGGAAGACCATTCCTGGCGACTGCAGGAGCCATCATTGATGTCAGAAATAGCAAGATTGATCTTAATCTGGGCGACGACTTCATTATGAAATTTGACATCAAGGATACTTTGAAGAAGCCAACAATAGGAGGACAAGTTTTCTACATTGAAGAGATGGATAAGTTGGCTGATGAGTTGTTGGAGGAATTAGCTGAGGAAGATCATCTCAAGACTGCTTTGACCAAGGATGGGGAAGAAGGGTTCTGCATGAGGAAACCACTTGTTACAAGAATCTGCTAGACTCCCATAGAGAAATGGATGGACCAGAGGAGTTTGAGCAGCTATCAGACGCAGATGAAGTATGTGCAGTTGAGGCAGAAACTTCAGAACGTGAGGTCTCCCACTCGAACAACGTCAAGACCCGACTCGAGACACCGACGTTTCACTGGATCGAGCCACCGCTCGAGCCGCATCTATTCCACTGTCCACCGCCATTGTCGAAACTACTCCGATCTCGTCACCTCACCAACCTCCGTCCACTCGACCAACACCATGAGGATCACCTCGAGTCGACCTGTCCATCTCAACGTTCACGCTCCATGACTCGACTGAAACTATCCGAACATGTGCGACTCGACCAACGCGGAGTTACACATCCCAGACCGAAGCTTCAATGGTCTTTCTCTGCACCACCTCCTCTCTGCGACTCGAGCAGCGACTCACATCCACTCAATCCATCGAGTTGTCTCACTTTTTCAGTCCGACGTCACGACCAACGGAGTCTCTACCCCCCTCGAGCCAACACACTACGACTCAATCCTTGCTGCTTCAATACTCGAGCCGACCTACCCCCACTCGAACCAGCGTGCCAAAACAGCTCCTGGAACCACCATTCTTCCCCGTCGAACCCACACCTGATCCGGAGAGTTCACTCACCACCATCCCATTCCACTCGATCGGTTTATCCTCTCTTCGCACTTTCGAGTTCAAAATTTTGTAATTGCTCTTGTTACTTGTTTACTAACATATTAACGTTTAGCTTTGAGTTCATCATGTCTCAGCGGAACAGAAAGAGTACTGAGCTCATACATGGAATGAGAGAGGCGTATGGGAGTGTAGGTGGAGAACGCTCATCATCTGAGTCCATGACAAAGCGTTTCCTGAAAATGAAGAACATGGTTAACGAAGTTGTTGGAGGTTCAGAACAGGCAGTGGGGTCAAGCAGACCTGTCAAACCGATCACCAAGAGCAAGAGTCGCGGGAAGAGGCTGGTACCAGCTTCTAACTCAAGAGAGGAGGACATTGATTACGAACAGGAGGGACCTGAGTTGCGTTCAGGACAAGCGCCCAGAAAATCTGTACGAAGGAAGGCAAGAGATAGGGCGTTGAGCAGTTTCACAAAGATGTTCACGAACTTCATGTGTAAGGTCAGCTGTTCTACATCCACTACCATCGTCCCAATGTTTATCCCTGACAACACCAGACCAATGTCGGGACGCGCCTCCGCGACTCTCGAGCCAACTCGTCAAAGAACACTCTCTCTGGTTCCCTCCCTAGCACATCAATCTTCATATGTGTCACGGGAGCATCAGCCTTCATCCGCTCCTTCGCAACACTCGTCTCATGAGTCCAGGGAGAGGAGGAGACAAGGTTTGCGAGGTTCCAGAGCTTCCTCAAGTCGTCGATCAGCGTGTCGTTCTGCAGCTCGTGATGAGCATGAGGTTGAGGTTGAGCAGCGAGATGACACTCAAGGTGATCATCAGGGCATGCACGGGGTTGAGCAGCAGGGCGAACAACAAGGTGATTATCATCCTACGGAGGTGGTAGTATTAGTCTCGGACCATGGCGAATCCAGAGTCGACGACATGCAGTGCGACGAGCAGCCGAGCATTTATCAGAACACGCAAGCGGTTGAGCAACAAGTCGACCAACCCGGTGAGACCACTCCTGCGGATCCCGAACACGGTGAAGGACAGAGCCAGTACCACGCCCCAACTCCTTGGGCGAGCTCAGACTCCTTCTTCTACTACTGAGGTACTCCTACCTTCCTTTGTATATACCATTTCATTTATGCATTGTTTCTGTTGTGATTCTTAAATCATCCTACAAATTTTTCTTACACAGAGGCTGTGTAATTTAAGTTTGGGAGAGGGTTTGAGATGATGTATCTGATGATGTTTTCTGTGATTCTTATTTCAAATTTTTGCATCATATCATGTTTGAGATAGCATCCATTTATTTGCATAGAAAAACAAAAAAATTGGAAAAATTCGAAAATTTCCACAAAAACAGAGTGTTCATGTAGTTTGCATTTGCATTTTAGGATTGAGTCTAGTGTTGTGCATGTAGGGTTGTTGCATTTAGCATAGGGGTTGATGATGATTGAACCTTGTTAGCATGTTGGATTCAATAGGATAGGATCAAGGCCCTTGTTATTAGTTCTTTGATGCTTGTTGATTGAACTTGAAAATGTAAGATTGAAGCATGTTTTGAATTGACGTCATTCCCTATCTATCTGAACCTAAACCTGACTTGCAATTATCTTGTTATGCATTGAAGCTGAACTCATGGATACCATATACATACTTGGATTGTCTTTCACATTTTTTACCACCCTTGTCAATCCAAGTAGCTGATTCCCATCTTTGGAACAGTTCCCCACACCCTTAACCAACCGTTCTTTCAAGCCAATTGTATTCTTGAGTGTCAGGCCTTTTTCCGAGTTGAGCTTGTTAGAAAGTGTTAGGTTCTAACCGACAAGAGTAGGATCCTGTGTAGTTCTAGTTCGCGTTATCCGGGCTAGTAGGACTAGGTGAGAACTTGACATTGGGTATTGGGTTTGGATTTGTGCAGAAAAGTAAAGGGTAGAAAGTCTTAAGGAAGGGGATGTGTTTTCAAAGTTTACACGTCTAGTAAAGGATTTGGGGTGAGCAAAGTAAAAAGAATAATTGGTTCTGGGCATGAAATAATAAAAAAAAAACTAGACAAAGAAAAGAAAGTAAAAATGCTTAAGATGTCTAGAGTCTTCAGAAGAAAAGAGAATGAACCATAGTGATATTAGAGTTTTCCCAATCCGCTAGAGTGATAAGAAGTGAACTCTTCCTAAGACTAAATCTAAAGAATGAAAGAATGGGTTTGAGATGAAGTTTCTGATGAAGGGTAGAGATAGGACCAACTTCGGTTTGGAATGTTCTTTGGGTAGACAGGGCGCTGCTCTTGTATGCATCAGTTGGTTTCAACCTTTAGCCTTCTCTTAAGCTCAACTCTTTTCATGAGAGAACCTTGTTATGTATCGATGGAACCACTTGAGAAAGAGACCACATTTGTCTCTAACCTTTCACCCTAGCCAAATGAGTTCAATGACACCGCATAGTTCGATTCATGGTTCTTTGTTAATAAATGTTAAAGGGGTGATTGATAGGATTGCATGTGTAGATCAAGCGAATGAAATTCCTTCACCATGCATCATAGAACTAAAAACAAGGACCTTGATTCTAACTACTCTATTCAGTATGTTTTAGGTTCTGAGACCCCATCTTCACACCTCTTCTCCATACCTTGATCTTGATCGTTTGCTTGAGGGCAAGCAAAGAATAAGTTTGGGGGAGTTGATATGTCTATATTTTGTCTCTGCTAAGCATGTTTTTGTCACGCATCTAGTTAGGATAACTAATTGTTTTGCATGAATTTCTACTCTCTTTTGTACACTTTTCATATTTAGGTAGTTCTTGCATTATCTTCGCATACATCGTGCATTTTGGAGTATTTCAGGTATTTTGGAGACTTTGGAGTCAGGCTGTCTCGAGTCGCGCTGTCATGCCGATCGAGTCGCGCTGTCGTGCCGAGTCGCCGTTCGAGTCGTCCTTCGAGCCACCGGTCGGGGGATTCAGCTTTCGACGTCTTCATCAAAGTTGTAGAGAATTGAGTCATCTTTCCAATGCCGTTTATTTCAAGCCAATCGGAGGTGTGGTTCAAAAGTTATCATCGTTTTAGTGGAAGCGTATACATCCAGCTCGAGTCGCCACCCGTCGACTCGACCCTCCCGTTCGAGTCGTCCTTCGAGCCACCGGTCGGGGATTCAGCTTTCGACGTCTTCATCAAAGTTGTAGAGAATTGAGTCATCTTTCCAATGCCGTTTATTTCAAGCCAATCAGAGGTGTGGTTCAAAAGTTATCATCGTTTTAGTGGAAGCGTATACATCCAGCTCGAGTCGCCACCCGTCGACTCGACCCTCCAGCTCGAGTCGCCACCTGTCGACTCGACCCTCTAGCTCGAGCCGCTGCCCGTCGACTCGATCCTCCTCCACTCGAGCCAACACCATCACCCACTCCAGCCACTACTCGTTCGCACATGTCGGGAAGACGTTCCGTCTTACACGCTTCAGGAGATTCCCAAACCGACACTTCATCTTGTCGTTTTAAGTTTTAGGGATTTTATGTCTTGACTATAAATACGTTTTGTTAAGTCTTTGCGACATATCTTAGTTTTTATCTCGTTTTTATTTTGTAAGGTTTCCCTAGCCACCAAGAACCGTTTTCAGACTTTGTATCCAGATATCTTTTGATACATTGAGTATTTTCATTTGATTTCTTCTACAAATTTGTTTATCTCATTTTTACCTATCTAATAATGCTTGTTTCAATGTTTTCTGAGTTTATGTTGTTGATGATGAATTTCGGATCTGAGTAGTGCGTGAGTTCTTGAGGATGGGATAGATTAGGTGGAGGATCTTAGGATGTAGAGTGTTTAAGCTTTGATTGTAGAATTCCCTTCTGGACTAGAGTAAGAAATACTAGTTTCTCTCTGATCAATTGGGACTAGGTTCGAGACACTTCCACACACAAAGGTGTTTGATGAAATGTCTGACCAACTAGTGCCGAGACCTACGTTCCTAGCCTAAGAGATTAGCTGTCTAGGATGTTTGTTGACGTGAATGAACTTGTTTGTCATGCCATGCTTGATCATGTTTCTCTAGCGAGAGCTAGGTTTGGAAGTGGTTGAGTCTGAGTAGCTTCGTCAAGAGATTGGATTAGCTAAGTCGTGATGTTCATTGTTTAGGGATAGATTGCTTGTGGCATATTAAACACTCTGTAGACTAGGATACTCCACCGACGTCAATTACTCCCATCCTTAGGACTTTTATCTTTCTGATTTTTTATTACATTCCCGAGACTGTTTCGTTTCTTGCTTTATAGTTCATGCTTAGACTCGTTTACATTTTTATTCATTTTTGCTTTTTGTCATGCATTCTCGTTTCTAGTTCCAGAACGCATTTCCGTTTGCATTTTGACCATTCTAGGTTTGTTAGACAAACACTCTTCTTGAATTGGCTTGACTTGTGATTGCTTGATTGCATCTTAATTGTTAGCAACATCCCAACTGGATTGACACCTTAAGTACTACAACACTTAAGGTTAATTGAACCTGCTAGGATAAGACACACAAAAATCTTAGTATCAACCATGTACAGTATTCGTTTTTATCTTATTAAATCATTGCTACTAAAAACTTGAGCTCTTTGATTCCAATTTCCAATTCTCATACATTATTATTTTCACTTACTAAATATAGGATCCTTACAAACTTGAGATCATTGTATGCATGTTCATCCGGAGTCTCTCATTGATGATGGTCCGTTCATATGTCAACATCTGTTTCGTCCTCTCTAGTCTCTACAATCAAAATTTACCCCTATCAGATGCATAATAATCCTCTCTTTAATAAAAGGGAAGTACACAACATAGTTTTCTAGACTTTATAATTTTAATAAATGATTACAAATGATTATAAATAGGTTATAGATAGGTTATAAATTAATCCATATATTAATATTAATCAGTTACACCTAAATATTAGGGATATTTCAAATTGATAATTGATATAATAATGATAACAAACAAAATCATGGATATTCCAAAATGTATTTTCGGAAGATTTTAGTCTTATATCACGTTGTTTCCAAAAATCTTTAAACACAGTATTACAATATTTTCCACAGATTTTATCGATAGACCACAACGTTAACTAAAGATAGATTACGAAATTGATAGATTGATTAGTTAAAACTACAAGTTAAATAGTAGGTTACAAGATAGATTACGAAATAAAATTTAATCAGTGTTATAGTACGGGTATTTATCTAGAATAATTAACAATATAAAACTTACAAAATATGTGTCTTTTTTCAAGCCTTCATATTTAGCATATGATTTTATTGCATAATGTTTTATCCAAAAAAATTTTTAAAACAATCACATAAATTATATTATATATAAAATTACAATAGAAATAAAATGAATTTCAACCCGTGCTCTAACACGGGTTTTAATCTAGTTATTTAATAAATGACGAGCACATACCAAATTTATAATTAATAATTGAAGGACCCTTGAGGTGGTTAATTAGATTTTAAAATAGAATAAAATAACAATAACAACAAGATGAAAAGCTTATTTATTATTTTACAAACCAAAAAAGGGCTACTAAAATAAGACTTCTATTTTTTAATTATATATATTATTAATTTTTGTCAGATAAGATGACACAGAAATTTGACAGGATATGGAGATAAAATTGCAAGTCTTATTTCTATACTTGCCACTTGTAAGATAAGCCCAAAACTACAGTCTTTATTTCTATCTCGGCATTCACATTTCAGATAGATCCACCTAAAGAAGAAAGCAAATAAAATAGTCAAAGTAGAGTACTGTTTTGTACATAAATCTCAAATGTCTATGGTCTCTCTCTTATCGGTCATCGCCGTATGCCATCGTCTCACACCTTTCTAGCAACGTAAAGCTGACCAAATTAAGCTTCTTGAACGCATTTTTGCTTTCTCTTATAAACACAGAAGGATATATTACCATATGCGCAAAGAGTATCTATGACTAAACACTCTCGGAATAAAACACCGACCACCATTTTACATGTACATATCCCTCTTCAAATAAAGTAATTGGAACTAAGGTCTCAGTAGCACAAATGAATGAATAAGATAATAGTGTGAAAATATTATTTTGACAGGTAGTTCGATCAACCCGTCATATGGGATTACAAAGAGTGAATACATTATCCAAATTCTGTTTACATTCAACGTTGCAATCAATATGACAGAACATATATTTTAAAGATAGAGAGATTAAACTCAAATATAACTCCATCATCCTAAGTATTTAACGTAGAATTATTGGGTGCGTACCTGGATGAAACAAAATGTCGAAACATTTATAATCTTCCTTGTTACTAATGTTTTTGAGCCATGAAAATTTCATAGAAAGTATAAGAGTTGAAATCATAACTAACAAGTAAGTACTGTATTACTAAATTAAAGAAGCAAACAGCAAACACATAACTGTATTATTAAACAATAAAGAGATGTGTGGTTTGCTTCCTAATGTATAATATAATGTTCAAACAAACTCAGGAAGAGGGAATCTTCATATCTCTCCCAACCCAAACAGTAAAATTATAATCTATACATAATAATAAAATATTTTACTACATCGTAAAGTATATGAATTTTGTTAGCTTTACATTCCACATTGAGAATGTGCGCAACGGATTAGTTACATCTCAAAACTCATCAACTGGTGTCGAATTTATGACGTGTTCTTTTTAGTGGTTTAATATTTTTTTTTGGTAAAAAGTTAAGATTTATTACCAATTTTCTGTTTTCTCTGTACAAAAGAAAAAAATAAGGTAGAGCTAAAAAGGAAAGCTTACACAAGCGAAGTAATAAGCTAAGAGGGAAGAAGAGGAGGCTGTAGCCCCAGGAATGGAGAGAAGACGATCACGAATTGTACGATCAACCCCGGCTTGAACCACTGGAGCAGGAGATGTAGCATTGGTGAATAGCCTTGCATTCCTTTCGCGCCAGATAAGATAGCATGAAACCTGGAGAACGAGCTTGATGATGGTTGATGCACTGGTAGACGATTGGTGCACCACTTGAAGGATCCAGGAGGAGATAGAGGTTAAACCCGAAGGAGGGGATGGAACAATTTTGCCTGCAAAAGATCGCCATATCTCTGACGAATATGCACAGTGGAAGAAAAGATGATCATGAGTTTCAATCCCATTCGAACAGAGCACACAGTTTGGAGGGACAGTGATCCCCCAATTTCGTAGTCTGTCCTTGGTAGGTAGCCTTCCCTGAAATGCGAGCCATGTTATAAAAGAGTATCGCGGCACTGCTTCCTTAAACCATACTGTCTTGCCCCACGGAACCAGAGGAGCTGGAGATCTTAGTAACTCCCAAGTTTCCTTGGACGAGAATTTCTGGGCATAAGTTCCAGATGACCTTTTCCAGAGATATGTATCAGACCCTTTTTCATCATTTGGAGGAGAGATAGATGTGAGAGTTGCCAAGAAGGACTGTTGTGAGTCAGATCTTGCTGGCGGCATCCTCCATTCTCCATTCCTTACTGCCTCAAAAACTAGAGCATTCTTCCTTACCCGCAAATGTCGCGGTCCATTTCCTTGAATAAAATCCACCAAAGGACCCAGTTCACACCAATTATCATACCAGAAAGAAGCAGCTCGTCCATCTCCAATTTCACACCGGAGGAACTCCTTAAGTCGAGGATTGAGTTGCAGCATACACTTTACTGTCCGAGAGAGCCGTTGGTTGTCCTCCATAAGCCAGTAACTCTTCCTATGGAAGACATTGCATTTGAGCCAGGCAACCCACAGTGAACCAGCATTAGCGAAAAAGTTCCAGATCAGCTTCAGCTGGAAAACAACCTGAAACTCTTGCAATCTCCGAATTCCTAGACCCCCTTCCGCTTTTGGTCTACAGACATCCTGCCAAGCCACTCTAGCTCTTTGTGCAGAACCTATCTTATTCTTCCATAGGAAAGCTGCACACAGAGAATCTACCTTTTCATAAAACCTCTTTGGCAGGTTAAATACCGAGCTCCAAAAGTTAACCATTCCGTATACTACTGAGGATACAAGTCTTATTCTTCCAGCGAAAGAGAGAGTCTTTACAGTCCAGGAGTGCAGCTTTGAGGTAATTTTCTCAAGGAAAGGTTGCAAGGTGGCAAAGGTTATCCTTGCAGGGTTGAGAGGAAGACCAAGGTATCTTGTTGGAAAGGAACCCACTTTTATACCAGAGAAGGCACTCAAGACATCAATCGCAATATCAGAATAGCCCCCAAAGAAAATTTCTGACTTTGCTGGGTTCATATCTAGACCACTCAGACTTCTGAACACATTCATTACTTCTCTCACCCCCGTCAGTGAGTGCCTACTACCATCAGTGAATACCAGCAAGTCATCAGCGAACAGGAGGTGGGTCACTTGAGGGGAAGAGCAGTGAGGATGGAGCTTGATACTACCATTGGAAACCGCGGCCTCAAGCAGCTTCGAGAGAACCTCCATGACTAGGATAAACAAGTATGGAGAGATAGAATCTCCTTGTCGAAGCCCTTTTTTCCCCGAGAAATAGCCTGCTAGCTCGCCGTTTTAGCAACCGAAAATCTTGGGGACGTAATACACTCTTCAACCCAGCTGCGGAGGAGTGGAGGGAAATTCTGAGCTTCTAATATTTTTAGGATCAAATCCCAAGCCACTGTATCAAAAGCTTTCCGAATATCAACCTTCACCATACAGCTTTTTGGACAGTTCAGTTTCTGGTAGTCTTTAATCAACTCTGTGGCAAGCAGTACATTCTCCCCCAAGCTCCTGCCTTTTAAGAAAGCTGCTCTATTCGGACTAATGCACTCCAGTAAGACAGGCTTCATTCTATTCGCTATAAGCTTTGAGATGACTTTGTATATCAGATTACAACAACTTATAGGCCGAAAATCACTCAACTGGCATGCTTCAGGTACCTTAGGAATCAAGGCGATAATGGTGCAGTTAAGATCCTTCAATAGTCGGCCATTCCGAAAGAACTCCTGTACAGCTTCAACCACCGTGTCTCCGACAATATCCCAAGATGCACGGAAGAACTCCACTGAGAAGCCATCCGGACCTGGGCTCTTATTCAGAGGCATGGCAAACACGACAGCTTTGATTTCCGCTGGTGTTACTCCTTTCTGAAGAACTTGAACCTGGGAGTCTGAACACCTGAACGGGAGAAGATTCCTGAGCTCTGCAACTGAGATTGGAGAGATTGGTAAGTCAGTATTACCAAGTATTCCTTCAAAATAATTTGCTGCATAGGCTTTTATCTCCGATAAGTCTGCTATCCTGCGTCCTGATTGATCACACAGGAAATGGATGTGGTTTCTAGCTGTTCTCTGTGTCACAGTCTTATGGAAAAAGGATGTGTTCTTATCTCCCAAACTGAGCCACAGAATACGCGACTTTTGACGGTAAAATTTTTCCTCTGCAGTTAGAAGTGTATGCCACAGAGTCCTCGCTGCATGTTCCTCTCTAACCACTTGAGCATTCGGACTTGTGAGAACTCTTCGCTGAAGCTCTGAGAGTAATATTGCCTGGCTTTGAACCCTTCTACTGATATCACTAAAATGCTGTTTATTGAGTAGCCTCAAGATTTGTTTGAGTTGCCGCATCGATCTTACCAGCTGATATTGGCATGAGCCTTGAATGGCGAGAGGATCCCAACTCTGCGAGATTGAATCCTTGAACTGCGGGAGAACCACAACATGCTGAAAGAACTTGAAGGGTTTCCTTACAGTGGTTCGTTGAGATGGGAGGTGGAACAGACAAGCCGCGTGATCTGACTGTAAGGGTTCCAAGAATTCCGCAAATGAGTCAGGGAAGGAGACAGCCCAGGGTTGATTAATAAAAGCATGATCAATCTTCTTTGCAGTGGGATTAACTTCCTGATTATTCCACCATGTGTAGGGAAGGTCTTTTGTTTGAACTTCAAATAAATCAGACTCTTGTAGAGCCAATGCAAACTCATCAATACCCGAGACATCCACATCCTGAGTTATATGCTCCGAGTGATGAGATGACCTTAGGATTTGATTAAAGTCTCCAACCACCGCCCAAGGGTAGCGATTGACAGGCGTGTTATGGTTCAGCCAACATAAATCTGTCCACAGCGATTGGCGATCCTCCAAAACATTGAAACCATAGGCAAAGGAAACCGTGATAGATAAACTTAACGACTGAATGTAAAACCCGCAAGTGATTAGTTGAGAAGAAACCTGATATACTACCATAGATACCGTTGGATCCCAGCAGACCACAATTCTAGCAGTGTTATGCTGGTCAAAATTTCCAAAAAACTTCCAACCCGCAGGGAGTGCTCTAGCAACTCGTCCTTCATTTACATTCCGTATATGCGTTTCTAAAAACGCTCCAAAACGTGGCTTATGGAGATTAATCCATTGCTTTGTAAAGTCCTGACGTCCGGTACTATTCAGACCTCTAATATTCCACACAAAAAACATACTGATAATTATTAGTGTGTCAGGGTGACCTTGCGGCCACTCTTCTTACTCTTCCAGCGAGAAACCAGGAAAAAAGGAGCTTCGTAGTCATCCCCCATGACATCTCGTGTCTCCTGGATAGGATCGACCAAGATGTTGGGTGAACTCCTACTATTAGGTGACGGATCAACCGCTTCAATGTCAGGAACCCTATCTGACTCCACCTGTGTGATCTCCGTTCCTGCAGACAGCACAGTAGAACCCTCTGCAACCGGTTCAGGTAGCGGTTCTGTCATACAACCATTCGCACTGGGTGCCTCCTTCACCTCTCCACTTTCCTCTCCTGGAGCCTCTCGCAACTCCTTTAAAACGTACTGTACTGAATCTGTCTTCTCCTTGACTCTCCAAACTAACCGAGAGGGACCCTTATGTAGTCTCTCTGTTGATCGTCCTTGGAGAGATCGTCGATGAGTTCGTGGGCGGCTACGCGATCTCCGATTCGTCCTCCTCGAACCAGAAACTTCTGCTACCTTAGACGGACATCGAGAAGCGTCATGTCCATACGCTTGACACTCTCCACATCTAGAAGGAAGCCACGGATACGAGACGTCCACTTCCACTTCCCGACCATTAGAGAAACCCGTGATAATCTTAGAAGGAAGATCCTTGGTCAAGTCAACCCTGACTAAAACCTTGGCCACTTCAAAAGTTTCCTTTCTCTCAGTCTCCGGAGCTACTGCAATTGGTTTACCGACGGCAGTGGCTAGACGACTGAGACTCTGCTTGTTAAACAACAAGTAAGGGACCCCTCTTAGTTCCACAGTGATGGCCGCGGATGTTATAGGAGGAGTTTCCGGCGTGAACTCGGGGGACCATGGAGAGACGAACATCGGATAGCCCGCGATGTTCTAGACGTTGCGACTCAGAAGGATTGCCCTGGTCCTAGGATTAGTAACCTGTAGTAGAAAAGCTCCTTGGCCAATTTTGTGAACAAAAATGCGAGGACCAGACCGAGCCCATAGAGCATTGACCACTCCTATTACTCTACCCATGTCCGGTGGATTTCCATGGAACTGGGCAAATATGAAATCTTGAAATTCTTCCTTAGCAGCTTCAATGTTGTCATCTGGAATTAGAACAAACGGAACGCCAGTGATATGCTGGGTAGGAGTACCAACTTCTTCAAGCTGAGAGGAGGCCCCAAATAGACTGGCCCATCTTTTATCCATCGGGGGTTGAGCCGATGTAGAAGGAGTTCCCTGAGGAGTACTCCCAGGAGGGGATTCACCAGCGCCGGAGACTTGGGTCTCTACAGCAAGGGCAGTTTGAGCGACGTTCGTCGAGAGAGGTATCTCAGGAGGAGAAGCTTGGTCTTCGCCATTTTCACCAGCCGAGGGGGTGTTTTGAACCAGATCCGGAGGGGAAGCAGCTGAAGAAGATAATATTGAGCGCTCCACAGTATCATCTACACGGAGAGGGTGGTCATTAACGCGCGGATCTGCAATTTCAGGTGTCAATTTCTTGACCTTAGACGGCGGACCAAGCGCAGTCGAGATACGAGCAAATTGCGAAGTGCCTGGAATAGAAGGACAAGATCGGGAGGTGCCTTTCTGTTTCTGTCTTTTATGTTTTGCCTTTACCTTAACCATCGAGAAATTCTCATTTACCGGTGTGAGGCCGACAAACGGTTGCGAAGCGAGTTACGAAAGCCAATCGTCTTTTTTGGTCGCACTTTTCCAGAGAGAGAAAATGATGTTGTAAATAATAGTGGTTTAATATTTGTTTCGAGTCAATATGGATAATTCTACATTATGAATGTGATTTTCTCTATTGATTGGTTATTATTGGCCATGAGTAGAGGAACTACATATGATATTCAATTCGAGGAGTTGGGGTCGATTTTTAGTTGACTTTTTCAGTTTTTTTTTTTTTTTTTTTTTTTTAGGTTTCAACCAAAGTAAAATTCCTTTATATATATTAGCCATAAAATTAGCTAGACTTCCAATTAATCTTTTTTAATGAGTTTTCTCCACTTGTAACTTCTTCTTTTTATATAAGTATCCACCAGAAACCCTATCCACAGATTCTAAAGAACTTTCTATATGTGCTATCATAAATTGCATATAACCTAAACATATAATACTAGTTTGAAATCAAAGCATTTCTGTTTTCAAAACAAGAAAACCGTTCTTTCTCCCAACCTTAATAAAATATTTTAAGATATTTGAAATGTTCATCAACAAAAATTTAAAATACATAAAATATCATCAATCATATACTTGGAACGTCATATTCCAATTCAGTGTATTATCGTTTGATAAGTTAATGTCAATGCTTGGTTGATTGAACATATAAAATTTTGGTTGATTAATGGATCACTTAGAAAAATGTAATTTATAAGTTGAACGAAAATAACAATAATATATATCAACTATATATTGTCAGATTCTTGTCGAAACTCTTATAAAAATTATAAACTATTGTATGTATTTGCCGAGTAATGTTTAACAGATACACTGATTAAAACCATGTATTATCCAAAAGTTTGGGATCTATGATAAATGGCATAAACAAAATTATCATCGCAATACATTTAAGATACCGTAGAAGTATTTTGATACAATATATATTAAAAATCGTGGTACCATGCTCCGATATACGCTGTGGTTGTGCAGGGTGTACATCTGTTATGTCTGTCTGTCATGTTGAAGTGGTAAACCACCCAAAATTTAGAGATAAGAGTGGTTTTCTAATTGGAATCAGAGATAAGTATCTTTTTAACAAGAAACTACGATACGGCAACATACAAACAGAGTTTCCGGACACGTGGGAGGACATCAAAGAGTAGTGACACGTGGGTATGTAACGTTTCGGCCATACAAAAAGTTCATTTCATGATTAGTTCGTAAATACTGATATACTATATACTTTCGTCCTATAGATCGCTTTCAACCGAGAGAGTCAACTAATATACTTTGATGATTAAACCTTAGCCGACTTTTTTATAATGTTAAACAAAACACAATTCGTTTTCAACATCCAACTTTGGATTCGGATAGAATGATCCGATGGGAATTACTTATCAGTTCCTTAATTTATCGTCAGAAAGATAAAACTAGTTCATTTTTCATTTTCTCTAATTTAACTATGGATTTATATGATTGACCCAAGTCCAATTTTCAAAAACTTATCCTTTTTGAGTTAAAAAAATTTATTCACCATGTTAAATACTACTACATCTTATCGAGAAAACATAGATATGATGATATGAGTGATATGTATCACCATGTACATATATAGTGATCTCATAGATACATAGACTTTTGCCCCAATCAGTTTTTAGGTAATCATGCATGACGTAGTTTTTATACATTATTTATTTTGTATATCAACTTGGCATACCTAAGAATCCCATATTCTTACCTCACTTTCTATCAAATAATCACATAGATACGTCAAATACTCCAAAGTGTATGATTGGTGTTTAGTAGAGTACTCAGCAGGGAGAAAGAAAGAAACAAAAAAAAAAAAAAAAGTAAAAGAGAACGAATTAACAGTACCAAAACGTAATAGAAACTTTTTTTGTTCATGTATTGTTTAGAGAATATTACTATACTTTCTTATAACATAGACACTAAAACACACACCCTACAAATTTCGGATGTCCACAAAATTCATGAATAGCTTCCTTTTTGGTGTCGTTCGTGAAAAAATAAAGAACAATGTTAGGGAATTGAACCTTTTTATACTCCACGGTCCGTTCCTTTGTTTTTAATGGGCCTAACTTTAAAGAGTATAATGGGTTTTTAATAGGCCCATTATTCTGATAGAAAAAAAATATATCATCATCTCTCTATTCTTCTTCCTCCTCTGTAATTTTCAATCTGTTGATCTGAGCGCTTCTTCATAGTTCTTCTTCTACCGGTCTTCTCTCTCCATTTTCGTGCTTAAAGCAGGTAAATTTCTTCTCTCTCTATCTCCTAGATTTCTGGGTTGATGATATATTTTCTTCACTTCGCTGATTTGTCGCTAGTTTTGTTCTCATTTCTCAACCAGTTTGTGCAATTTTAGGAGAGTAGATCTTATTTGATCCAAATGTTAGATCAGAGTTCTACTTGTATTGATCCTAAATTTGGTTTCTGGGCCGAACAGATTTGTGAATTTTGTGGTTTGAATCTGAATATATAAATAAGGCTGATCGCATCTTATGTTCGATCCGATCACCGTTTTAGATTCATGTGTGTTGTTTGTGATCAAATGCGTAGACTTTTTTTAAAGTTCACATTTTTTGTTGTTTGATTTCTCACATACTTCATGTGATCAGACTAATTGAATGATCTGTAACAGCTTTTTTGTTTTTTTTTTTTTTTTGAAGTTTTCAAGAAAACATGGAATCCAATCATGGAGGAGGGATCCAACAATTGCTTGCTGCTGAACACGAAGCTCAGCAGATTGTCAATGCTGCTAGGACCGGTATTTACAACCTCTCCCATTCTTTTATTCTGATACAGTTACCTTCAATCTGAAACTGTAAATCGCTAAAGGTCTTGCCTTTGATTGGTTTACTCATCGTTACATGGTTTCCTACATGAATGACTTGTATGCAAAGCCAGAGTTCCTCATGTGCCGTGATGATATAGTCTTAGGATCATAATAATCTTGGTGATAAGAGTGATTGACATAATGTATTTAGTTTGACCAGCATTTGATTGTAACATAGGGCTCTCTAAGGATTTAGTTAGCTGCAACTTGTTATTGAGAATGTGTATATGATTTTATTTCCAGCAAAAATGACAAGACTGAAGCAAGCCAAGGATGAGGCTGAAACAGAGATTGCTGAACACAAAACCAGTACAGAGCAAGGTTTCCAGAGGAAACTCGAAGCGGTAATATTCATAAACTTTGATCTTACGCCACTAAACAATGTATTCTTTTGGTTCTTCCGAAGACTTTGTTGTTGATGATATATCTTGAATTTGGATAACAGACAAGCGGAGATTCAGGTGCAAATGTGAAGAGGCTTGAGCAAGAGACTGATGCCAAAATCGAGCAATTGAAGAACGAAGCTTCGAGAATTTCCAAAGGTGTTGTGGAAATGCTTCTGAAAAATGTGACCACAGTGAACAACTGAGTATATCACCAAGGAAACCATCGACTGTAAAATGGTGTGAAGTGTAATTTTTGATTTGAGTGGATTGGTTCATTCCTTTTCTATATATTGTTTTGTGGATCACAGATTTCGACTGTTGCTTTTGATTTTTCAATTTGTGTCTTGAATTGTTGTATTCATCTCTCCAGAAGTTGCTTAGGACTTCTGTGTTTGTAATAAGATTGAGAACAAAGGATCAATTCATTGCATTTGTCTCATCACGAAGATTGCAAAAATTATGTCTAAAGAAGAGGGGAGAGAGCCCTAACAGTGAGTCGGGTCAACATAAAATAAAGAGAGATTAAAGGTAAAGGCAAGGATCAATCAAAGAAAAATTAATCTTGTCAAGGTCAGTTTAGGTAAGTCTCTCGTTAAAACTTCCTAGGATGTTTCACGATATCTCTTTGTGGCTGTTTCGGAAAGCTGTTTAAGAAAGTATATTGGTGAACCATATGGTTGTTGGAAATGAGATAGGACTTCCTGAAAGTGGAAATGGATTCATGATGGGAGATAGGCTAAGCTAAATTAGTGATCAAGAAAATAGGCTGAAGGTTATATGATGATGACCGGTAGAGATTTTGATGGAGAGTGAAGAGTGTTGACGGTGATACGGTTAGAACCTCCAGATTTTGGTGGGCAAGGATCACATACTGACATACACGTGGTATGTTATTGTGATCATTAATCTCGACGGTGCTGGTCAATGCCTCAATGGTATAAGTTTTTCTTGATCGATAGATTTTTGAATTAAGGACAATGCGGTACGGGTCATGCGACTCATGCCATCATTCTCGAACAGATACTCCACGAACTAGTTCATGGCCTCTTTTAAATTATGTTCCTGATTCTTGGTCATTTGTTGCTCTGGTTTAAGTATGATGGGGGTATGGTCGGTTTCTCTAATTCGTCGGCTTGTTCGGAATTAGCAATCGCATCAGTTTTTTCAATTCCTCTCTATTGTAGTTTATAACCATGCATCGAGTGATGGAAACGTTTTTAAGTACTTACCTCTTGTCGAAATTTCCTTTATCTTTTCCAGGTAAATGATATTCAAATAGTTAAAATGTTTATTGGCATCAACATATAATTTACTTAAATAACCTTTAAAAAATATTATCTCTGAAATTAAGTAAAATATCACACTTTTAGTTGTGTTATTCAAGTTTACTTATTTTATAGAAAAATATGGAATCTTTTCTAAAAGAAAATGGTACGATTTTTTTCATGGGTTGATAAATATTAACGAGAAACACAATCATTAAGAAATTTTAAGTTTTTTTTTCTCATGTAAGAAACAAAACAATAGTAAAATTTGGGTAAAAAAGGAATAAAAGAATATAGAGTAGTAATAAAAACAAAATAAAATAGACTAATAATATAGGTATAAAAAAGTTTGTAGATGAGGAAAGGGAACTATCCGGTCCAAGCGTCTACACATTAAATAATTGACAGTTTCCAACATTATCTTAGTTTGTGTCCAAGTCCACGTACCAATGAAGTAAGGAAAAATATTTAGAGATTTTCCCTTATTTTTTTTCTACAAAATTTACCTAAAAAGTTCAAAACTTGCAGCTTATAAAAACCCATCACTGCTTTTGCAATGTATCCATAGTGTATTTCCTCGCATCTACCATCCAGTTTCTACGCCTCTCCCTCTCTCTCCATCAAATCATATTTTTGTTCAAACTCTCTCTCATCAATTCTCTCCATACAGAACATGCATACACATACATACATGCCATCATCATCTTTTCTCATCTCTAGTTTTTCATCAATTTTGTTCCAAAACTCTGTATCTCTCCATATACATACATACGAATTATTATTGTCATAGATCCATGTAAAATTGCTTTAACTATTATATGAGATCTAGGGTTTCTTTCTTTTCTTTCAAATTTTGCAGCATATTCTTCCAAATCATGCTTTCTCGCTTGCTATGTTCTAGATCCATGCAAATATAGGGTATATCTACATCCACACACGCTCGGACACTAGTACATACATGTAGTTTACAATAAAACTCTCTACATATTTTTGAATTGATGTTATAGGAATATATTTATGGAGAGAGCTTCCTTGAGTCCATTCACAGGTCGTGATATGGTCCAATTAGCTTCTGACTCATTCATCCAAATACCGAGTCACCAAAATTCGAACTAGACTCGTTAAATGAATGAATGATGCGGTAGACAAATTGGACCATTGATACTCTTTGATTGGACTGAAGGGAGCTCCCTTTCTTCTTTGTATTCCAATTTTCTTGATTATTATTTCCTGCGTTTACACATGCTAGATCTGTTAAACATAGTCATAGTTTTATATATATGTAGGTTTTGTATATTTATTTCCAGTAAAATTAACTTCGTGTGTGTTATGTGTTTCTCTATGTTTCAGGCATGAATATGTGAAGAAGAAGAATATGACCAATTCTGGGTATATTCAAATCTGGTTTCTCTAATTTTTTTCATATCTCTCTAGTCTCTATCTTAGTGTATGTAATCTTCTTAATTCCTAACCTCCGGTTGCCATCTTTCTAGGTCAACTCTATTCGATTTGAACCCTGGCGAGCAAATTAGGTTTTATTATTCTATTATATTATTACCAATTCTTAAGAACTGAAATGATGTGTGTGTATGTTCCTTGTTTTTATTTGACTCTCTCTCTGGGAATTAGCGGTTGCAATTTACAAGTAGGGTTTTGTCTATTATTTAGATGGCTAGGGTTTAGCGTAATTAAAAATATTTTGTATAAAAAGGAAGAAGAAAGATAAAGAGGTTGGCGACAAACTCATGAGCTTTGTTTCTCTTGGGGCTTGAAGAGTTAATACTGCAGCAACAAGTTCCCATAATTTTCATTTATTTTACACTTCCCAATTATGGTCCTCCTCCCTCTTCAATGACATTCTTTAGTTTTTCTATAAAATAGTTTTGGTATTTATCACCTTTTATAAGCGCTTCGGTTTCGGCTTTTCTAGCCTTAGAAATTGGAAATGATCGATATTAAAGTTCATTTGTTATTCAATTTTATGTATGACTTGTTAAAATTATTCGAAATTAGATTTTATGGATGTTTCCAAAAATTATTGATATTAATGTTGTTACAAATAATAGAAAACATCATGTAACGGATTATATTCACACCTCTAATTACGAATTATTTTGCCTATGCTCCTCACATGTTACATTCTTATCTACGTGTCGATGTCGGTCTGTATTTCCTGTCACATTTCACCACTTCCTTATAAACACGTTTCTCTTTACTTTTTAGAACCAGCAATAATTATTTTCTATAGTGTATCGAAATATTTTTTCTCGTTTTTCCTTTTTATTTTGGCCCTAACATTTGTTTTCTCTTAAAAGAAAATGTTGTCTAAACGTATAAAAGATGATCTAAGCATATGATTTGGCACTTCCTATTATGTCTAAACATCAAGTACAATGGCTTACTATAGGAAAGAAACAGACTTTCAAATTTTTAAAAAGTGATAAAAAGAAGGGAAATCAGAAAGTTCAATAATTTATCTTTAATTATTTTGTAAAACTTAGGATCCAAACCTACGTCGTTTTGCCGAAGGAACGGAAGATTGTGGAGATAGTCCCCACTAGGGTTTTGCTGCAGAAACTGGTAGTTACATTCCTTTTTGTATACGTATGTATGTGATACATACGTAGATTTACACGTATGCAATTATTATTTATCTTACATTCGAGACAACGTAACTGACGCTTTTGTTAACATATCTGGCAGACTCAACGAAAGGGAGATGAACATCTAGGCATCAGAGATTCGATTGAACATTGGAGAGAGGATCGTGAATGTTAACGTATTGGCGATTTAATGAGAAGTGATCATTATATGAATTAAATCAATAAAGTCTAAACAGATTTTAAGACTCGGACTGCTATTCGTTGAGATCTGGTTGGTTAGAAGCCTGATAAGTCACATAAGTGTAACCAAATGTATAGATTGGTATAGTAGTTCTGTCAAAAGATTTATTTTATCAATGTGAAAACTAAGAATGTCAATGTCATTATTAAGAATGAATTTAAGGAAAATCTCGTCTCGTGGAAAATTGGATGCCTAGTGATATAAATATGTTATATGTTGGAATCTATAGACACATTTAGGTTCTTTTTGTTGAAGAGACACATTTAGGTTAACCCTTTTCTTGCTTTTGATTTATATAACCCATAAACCCGTGCTTTAATTAGAGTATTACTCTAGTCTTAGCCTTTTAGGTTGTGTACATGCAATAACCGATCATTTCAGTTTTATCTCTTGTTGGTTAAAATTCATATAAATCATTATTTGGTATTTCTTCTAGTTAATTTTAGCTAGAATCAAACTGATGAAGCATGTGATTTTATTTCCTATGAACCCAAAAAAAAAAAAAAAAAAAAAAACATGGAAACTGAATCGTACACCAGATTCTCCACCCTGTTACTAAACTATTATGTTTGACTATTTGTTCTTCTCGCTCTATCGTTAGAAAGAAAGAAAAATGATTGTTTAGTGATGAAGTAGCTTCGGTATTCAAATATATACACTGGTAGAACAGTTGTAGACTTGTAGTGGTATTATTCATGTAGGTTAAAAAAAAACGTCAAAACCATCACTAACAACAACTCCATTCACGTGACTTACTTGACCCAAATGTAACATACTTGACCCGACTTGTATGGCCACTACGCTACAGACGTAGTTGCAAATTTTGAATTATTTGTATACAGTATAATGAAGTGTAATTTATTTTGTGAAAATAAAAGCAGTGTAATTTCTTGCAAAAAAATGGGAATATCATCACATCAGATTCTCGGTGGAGACCAAAAGTAAAAATAATAAAATAAACCTGCTAGCTTGATTTTGTGTCACGACTTTAACAAGATAAAAAAAAATTAGTCTAATCAAACTTTTTTCTCATCTGTCCATCGGCACATCAAGTCTCATGCCACTCCTTTCTTCTCCATCCATCATTTCTTGTAGTACGATTTTTTTTATTTCATTGTATTAGATTTTTTTTTCTTCAATGTTACCATATAAAGTATGATTGGTATTAAGAACTGGTTAGAAATCAACCGCTCATACGTCATACTGTTGCCAATTGGAGTAACAGTTGTGGAATCACGCGATTTGATAATGAGTTAAGTTAAAACCCTTTTTTCCATGACGGCAAGGTTTTTATGGCCCAAAAAACTTACCAATGGCAGAAAAAACTAGAAGAATATGGAGACAGCAATAATTTGATGATAGAAGAAAAAAACATACGACAGTTATAAGCAATCAAGCATGTCGACTATGCTTTGGTACATTCTCTCCAACTTCAAAACAGTTGAATATTCGTATTTTGTTAGAATATTTTATATACAAACTTTAAATTATGTTTAGGTTATTCTTGAATTTAACCACGCCAATAGTGATGATGATTGGTTGGGTATAAAATAAACGATTATGAATTGATAATATTATAACACATTATCTAGAGTAAAACAGATTAATATTTTTGCAAATCTTAGCCATCTATCTAACTAACTCTCTTTTATCTACTACGTAATTAACCTTTTTAAAACAAATCTTCTTACTATAGAGTATAGACTATAGTGCGAAAAAGTAGTCAACCAAGTATATCTACATGTATCAATCTTTGCCATCTTGGTACATAAAACTCCGATGTACTAACCTGGTTCGGTTTGCGAGGGCTGATTTTATATTGTAAGTCTGTATGACTCGACTTTGCAGTCAGCAACGTTAAATATAATATGTTTATGAGTTTATCTAAACTATATACAAAATTATAGGGATATAGAACATATAAATTAATTGTGAAACTTATAAGGTAATTGGAGGAGAGACAAAGGGATTCCAATGCCTTTATTGGACATATAGGGTTGTTGTTGGGATAAGCTTGAAAGAAGCTTAAGCTGGAAGTAACTCCTAATCCTACTATAAGTGTGTTTGTTAATGAGATAAGGATCAAGTATATTAGGAGATATCTAATATATAGGATTCCTAGTAGGATTAGGATTAGCAAATAATATATAAGGATGTGTTGAGGTGTGACACAACTTATGAGGTTTTGAGAGATAGAGAGAATTGAGAGCTTAAGTTTTGAGAGATTTTCTTAAGCTAATAAAAGTGAGTTATACTTTAATCTTTGTCTTCTACAAAACCTTTAAACATCTATATTTGGTATCAGAGCTAATTCACCGAGAGAAAACATGTCCGAAATCACCGTAGCCACACCACGAGCTAAAGAAGGAGGAGGAGGATCTCCTTCTATTGTTTGTCCGATGTTAACCTCGACCAATTACACTGTATGGGCAATGAAGATGCGGTTGGCTCTTCGAGTACACAAAGTTTGGGACGCCATAGAAGCAGACAAGGAGAAAGTTGATGGAGAACAAAACGATATGGCCATGGCTTTGATCATTCAGTCAATTCCAGAAAGTCTAACACTGCAAGTTGGAGAACTTGAATCAGCAAGAAAGATATGGGAAGCGATACGTTCCAGAAACGTTGGTGCAGAGAGAGTTAGAGAAGCTAGACTTCAGACACTCATGGCAGAATTTGAGCGTTTAAAGATGAAGGAAACAGAGAGTATTGATGATTTTTCGGGAAAACTAGCTACAATTTCATCAAAATCAGCTGCCTTGGGAGTTAACATAGAAGAATCAAAGATTGTTAAGAAATTTCTTAACAGTCTTCCACGGAAGAAGTTTATCCAGATAGTGGCTTCCTAGAACAAGTTTTAGACTTGAATACCATCAGCTATGAAGATATTGTTGGTCGTTTAAAGGTCTATGAGGAGCGTATTCAAGAAATAGAAGAAACTCAAGAGGAACAGAGTAAACTAATGTACGCCAACTCAGAGACTCAAACAAACCTACAATACCGAGATTATAATGGTGACAGCGGAGGATACAGAGGAAGAGGTCGTGGAGGTAGATCATTCTACAGAGGACGAGGACGAGGTCGCTACGGAGGAAGGAATTTGTCACAAATCACATGTTTTAGGTGTGATCAAACTGGTCACTTTGCCTCGCAATGTCCAGACCGACTGTTAAAATTGCAGGAGGCGGAAGAAAACAATGTTAAAGACACAGAGGAGGCAGATGAGCTGTTAATGCATGAAGTAGTTTACCTAAATGAGAAGCTGGTTGTACCAAGTAAGTTTGAAACTAGTACAACTAGAAACAACATATGGTATCTTGATAATGGAGCAAGTAACCATATGACTGGGGATAAGCGATATTTCAGCAAACTTGATGGTTCTATAACCGAAAAAGTACGTTTCGGTGATGACTCGAGAGTTGACATCAAAGGGAAGGAACCATTGTGTTTACTGATCAGAACGGAAAGTCGAGAGTAATGACTGATGTTTATTATATTCCTGACCTGAAAAGTAACATCATTAGCCTTGGACAGGCCACTGAAGCAGGTCTTGATATACGTTTAAGGGGAAACTATTTAACCATGAAGGATGAGGAAGGAAACTTACTTGTGAGAACAGAGAAGTCAAGAAACCGTTTGTATAAGGTTGAGATGGGACTACTAGATAATACTTGTCTGAATTTTGCTGAGATTAGCGAGGCTAGTAGGTGGCATGCGAGACTTGGGCATATCAACTATACCACTCTAACATCGATGCTGGGAAAAGGGTTGGTTTTAGGAGCCCCAAAACTGTCTAATGTGAAGGAACTATGCAGGTCATGTTTGCTTGGTAAACAAACAAGACGTCCGTTTCCGCAGTCAACCAGTTTTAGAGCTAAGAAGAAATTAGAACTGTTACATGGAGATTTATGTGGTCCCATTACACCAAGTACACCAGCTGGAAATAAATATGTCTTTGTGATAATTGATGATTTCAGTCGTTATATGTGGACAATGTTACTTAAGGAGAAGGGAGAAGCATTGCAGAGATTTCAGAAGTTTAAAGCTATGATAGAAAAGGAAGTTGCTGAAAAAATACAGGTCTTTAGAACTGACAGAGGTGGTGAATTTGTTTCTGGTGAGTTTAATTCTTTTTGTGAGGATGCTGGCATCAAACGACACTTGACTGCACCATATACTCCACAGCAAAACGGAGTTGTGGAGAGACGCAATAGGACTCTTATGGAGATGACCAGAAGTATATTGAAGCATAAGAACATGCCAAATTATTTTTGGGGTGAGGCTCTAAGACATTCAACCTACTTAATGAACAGAGTAGTAACAAGAGCTCTAAAGGATGTGACTCCATATGAGTTTTTCAGAGACAGAAGACCGACTGTTGAGCATATACGGATTTTGGGTGTCTCGCTTATGCCAAGATAGAAAAACCAAACTTAAGAAAGCTGGATGATAGAACTCGGAACTTATTCACCTCGGAACAGAACCAGGTTCCAAAGCTTACAGATTGTTGGATCCATTGACAAAAAGGATCATAGTGAGTCGCGATGTTGTATTCGATGAGTCAAAAGGCTGGAGCTGGTCGCAAAATAATGAAACAGAGGATAACGATGGGAATTTTACAATTAACTTTGATGTTTTTGGTAACCATGGTCTTCGAGAATTTCATGAGGTAAGCGCAGATCAAGTTGCAGAGAATGAACAAAGCATTGTTGAGACAACGGTGAAAGAAGAAACAGAGCACACGACACACGAACCCGATGAAACAGAGCACACGACACATGAATCTGAGAATACGACAACTGAAACATTACCTCTGGAGTTACGGAGATCAACTAGACCAAGAATAAAGCCTAAACATTTAGAAGATTACATCTTGCTTGCAGAAGCAGAAGGAGAGTATTTATTACTCAGTCTCAATAATGAGCCCAAAATTGGGAAGAAGCTAGAGAATCTAAAGAATGGACACGAGCATGTGAAGAAGAGATGAGCTCGATTGAGAAACTCAATACATGGGACCTTGTTGACTTGCCTATAGGAGCAAAACCAATTGGCTTAAAGTGGGTATTTAAGTTGAAAAGGAATTCTGATGGAAGTATTAACAAGTACAAAGCAAGATTAGTTGCTAAAGGCTATGTTCAAAAGTATGGAGTTGATTTCGAAGAAGTGTTTGCACCAGTCGCTAGAATAGAAACGATAAGGTTACTTATTGATCTTGCTGCATCTCATGGCTGGGAGATTCACCATCTTGATGTCAAGACTGCTTTTTTACATGGTGAGATTAAAGAGACTGTATATGTGTCTCAGCCAGAGGGATTTGAACAGAAAGGCAATGAAGGGAAAGTGTATAAGCTAAATAAGGCCTTGTATGGATTGAGACAAGCGCCTAGAGCCTGGAATAACAAGTTGAATCATATTCTTCAGGAGTTGCGATTTGTTAAGTGCTCTAAAGAGCCCTCTGTTTATCGGAAGAACATTGGCACTGATCTCCTTATTATTGGTGTTTATGTTGATGATTTGTTTATTACAGGAACAAGTATGGCTGTGATTAACAAATTTAAGGAGGAGATGTCTTGTAAATTTGAAATGAGCGATCTAGGAAGACTGACTTATTATCTTGGTATGCAAGTGGATCAACACAGTGGCGGTATTACTTTGAGTCAAGCTCATTATGCAAACAGGATCTTGGAAGAAACAAGGATGTCTAACTGCAACTCTGTGTTGATACCGATGGAACCAGAACTGAAGCTGTGCAAAGCAGAGAAGGAAAAAGAGATTGACGCAACTACTTACAGAAAGAATATCGGGTGCTTACGCTATTTGCTTCATACCAGGCCAGATTTGTCTTATTGTGTCGGGATCCTCAGCCGTTATATGCAAAGTCCAAGGGTGTCACATGGAGCGGCTATGAAACAGTGTCTGCGATACCTGAGAGGAACTACTACTCTTGGATTGTCATATGGAAGAGTGAAGGTGCCTCGATTAGTAGGATATAGTGATAGCAGCCATAATGTCGATGAAGATGATGGTAGGAGCACTTCAGGTCACGTTTTTATCTTGGAGAAGGTCCAATCACTTGGTGTTCACAAAAGCAGGATGTGGTGACATTATCTTCGTGTGAGGCTGAGTTCATGGCTGGAACGGAAGCAGCGAAACAAGCCGTGTGGTTGCAAGACTTGATGGTTGAGATTACCGGCGCAGCGGAAGAGAAGGTTGTTATCAAGATAGACAACCAATCGGCCATTGCTCTCACCAAGAACCCTGTCTTCCATGGGAAGAGTAAACACATTCATAGGCGTTACCATTTCATTAGAGAAAGAGTTGAGAGTGGGCAAATTGAGGTAGAGCACATTCCAGGAACAGAGCAAAGAGCTGACATACTCACTAAAGCCTTGGACAAAAATAAGTTCAGAGATATGAGGAGACTGTTGGGAGTTCATGATTTGGCAGGAAGTGATTTCAAGCTTAAGGAGGAGATTGTTGGGATAAGCTTGAAAGAAGCTTAAGCTGGAAGTAACTCCTAATCCTACTATAAGTGTGTTTGTTAATGAGATAAGGATCAAGTATATTAGGAGATATCTAATATATAGGATTCCTAGTAGGATTAGGATTAGCAAATAATATATATAAGGATGTGTTGAGGTGTGACACAACTTATGAGGTTTTGAGAGATAGAGAGAATTGAGAGCTTAAGTTTTGAGAGATTTTCTTAAGCTAATAAAAGTGAGTTATACTTTAATCTTTGTCTTCTACAAAACCTTTAAACATCTATAGTTGTCCCATGATTTGACTCTGTCCTTCTACAGCTGTCTTAATTAATTTTTTCAATTTGATATCTCCTAATTTTCTATCCTTCAAATATAAATAAATATTTTATATATGTGTGTATATTTTAGTTGGATTTTTACATATAAAACAAGAGATATTGATCGAAAAAGTGAAGCATGGAAGAAGAATACAGAAGTGGGAAACAAAACTGCAGAGATTCCATGAGTCTCTTGTTACTTGCTTCAGTCTTCTTGTAGTCTTCTCATAATCATATCAGCTGTGTCACAGAAGAAATATAAATATTTCCTGAAAAAACAGAAAATTTCTAAGTTTATAAACTCACTGACATCATATGATAGTCCAATGGTAAAATGGATAGTTAATACTTTTTTATCAAGGTTGGTTTGTTATATATGGCATTCAAAAACAAAAAGAAATGAAAAATACGTACCGTTTTGTAAGATACATAGAACTGGTTAGATACATATGCGATGCTTTTTGGAACATTATAGTATTTAGTACCAGTAACAAGTAACAACATGGCAGCTCATATAGTTAATGAGATGATGAACAATACAATTACCCAACTAATTTGCAACGGTGGTGATATTTTCAGCACAGACGGTGTAACATTATTTATGAATCGACAAAAGATATATTATACAACACAATATTAGTAACACATTAAAAATATATATTAGTAGCCTCAGAAAATATATATATAGTTGAACGAAGAGAGGGGGGGATTTGCAAATTGGGTATAGAAGGTGAATGGCTTTATGTTGTGGTGAAATGGAAACACACAACTCATGGCTAAGCAGAGACTCTCTCTCTTACCTGTTTCTTTTTATTTTATTCTAAAAAGAGTGAATCCTCAGTTTTCTCCATCACTTGATATGACCATTCAGTAACTTTTTTTATTATTTCTAATTTTTTTACATTTATTCACTTACCTATCTCCAATATACTTTCAAAACTACCCCAAAAATATATATATATATATATATTCTTCAGAATGATAGAATATGCAACGCAACATCCACGAGAAGTTTTTTTCTTTCTTTCTTGGCATGATACAAGTCAAAAATAAAGATTTCGTTTTATGGATTTATAATATGAGTGATTTCACCGTGTCATTTGTGTTGGTTTAGTTCAGTGTTCTTAATAATTCTTTCTTCTTATATATTCAATTTTCAATTAAAAAAATATATTTTTAAGATATATCTAATCTGCTTTTCAGGTATGGGGTCGAAAATTTCCAGATGTTGAAAGTTTGGGATTCTGGAAAAGGCATACACTGGAGTCTGGAGATGATCAAAGAATAAGCTAGCTTTAAAAAATATACATATATAAAAATTCAGATGCATGTTTTGGGTATACTCAGGCCCATTATTATAGAGTTGACCCATATATATTCTAACGAGGATATAAAAGCTTAGTAGGCTCAACATAAATTTAATTGTAGGCTCAAGTGAAACTAAATTTTACTGAATTTGAGTCTTTGTAACTGCAGCTGTTGAGCTGTGTTAATCATAATGACTTTAAAAACTTCAAATTTCCAATCCATGTTTTTTCTTTTCTTATACATTTAAGGTTTAAATGCAATTCATGTTGAAACTGAAAGCTCTACTCCGTACACCATACACGTATATGACGTGCAAAACAATGTTTGAAACTAATTTCGATAGATTGCGCTTGATACTTACGATATTTATATTGCGCATTTTCGTGTGTATAAGATTCTTATAAAATTAAGTCTAAACATCATAACACGTTTTGTTTTCTTATCAAAGTTAAGTTGTGAATTTGTGAAAAAGAAAAGAAAGACAAAAAAAAAAAAAAAGGAAAAGGAAATCATAATTGAACCTTTAGTTTTGAAAAGTAGAGAAAAATGATTTAGGGAAGAAAAGGAGTAGGAGGCGCAATCAGCGGCATGAACATACTAATATGGTTACACAAAAGTCAAAAGACACAATAGAATAGTCAACTCTATGATGTTTTCTTCTTTGCATGCGTTATTACTTTCTCAATCATTGTATCTCACTTATAAATTGTAAAGGATACGTACTACAAATTTTCATAGCAATTTTTATCAAGAGGGTCTAAGACCATTTCCATTGGCACACTTAGTAACTTGTCAATATAATTTAACCGATTGTTAATTTCGTTAGAAATCCAAATCCTAAATGAAACTAGATCCATTAATTAAGGTTTTATTTAATACATGCTTCATCATTTATTCATGGCCCTACGTGTACATTGCCTTTCTCAGTTCCTTTAGACAACTCTTAAAGAACATTGTCCCAAAGACCAACAAAAGAAAAAGCAAAAAAAAAAAAAAACGAAAGAGAAACATGAACTCAAAGCCTCTCACTTGCTGTGTTGTGTTCTTACTATACACCAGTCTGTTTTGTTCTACTTCGCAATCCTCTCTTGTCCACTTAAACTCCACAACATCAGCCCTTAATGTCACTTTACCACATTCCTTGTCTCAATCCCTTGAGAGTTTCGCCCTCAAGACGTTAACCACTCAACATCATACCGGTGCCCTATACCGAGCTATCTTACCGCAAAACCTCTCTGGTATCGAAGTATCAATCGTCCGTCTCACCGGGAAGAGCCTGTGGAACTCGGGAGCCAAGTTTAGCAACGTGCTAATTCCGGCAAGGTCAGTTTCGGTTCCTCCTGCAAGGAGAGTCGCTATTGTGTACCAAAATCTAGGAAACTGGTCTGACCATTGGTATACCGTACCCGGTTACCGGTTAATCGCTTCTGTCTTAGGGTTTAAGGTTTTGGACGTTTCGGATCAAGACAACGTCAAAGAGATAAGTCTAAGGATAAAGAATCCTGTAGAGGTTTCGTTTAGGGATCTACCTAAAGACACGGATGAGAAAATGATATCTAGGGTACGATGCGTGAGTTTCAAGGCACAGACCAAAGACGAAGAAGCGACTCATATAAGCCGAATGGTTCTACCGGGCGTGTGTTACGGCTCGAGCCATGGAGATTATTCGGTGGTCGAGCCTTTAGAGAACGATAATAAGAAGGTCGAGTCGTGGTGGACTTGGTGGTGGTTGTGGATCGTGGGATTTATTTTAGGATTTGGCGTGCTAGGATTTCTAGGGTTTGTGTGTATAATGGGGATTAGGGTTTCAAGAACGAAGAAGATTCAAGTGATGATGGAGAGACACGCTATTGATGGTGAAGTGTTTGAAAGCAGATGGGTTGGTGGAAGTAAAATGCCATCTGCAACTGTCACCAGAACCCAACCAGAGCCCGAATCCGGATACGAAAACGGGTCTCATGGATAAATGATTGGGTCTATTACTCTATTTGGTTCAAAATTGAAACTTATTCCTGATATGTCATCACTTACTTTAGTCTTTACTCCTTAATTAGTCCTATATGCAAAGCATTAAATCTGCGTTGATCTCTTTCAAGCGAGTCTTAACACTCTGTTAACACCCATTTCCTGAACTGGTCCCAAATAGATAGTTGAAACTCGTATCTAAACCATGTAAGACTGTTAGTATGTACTACTAAGACAAAACTATATATATGATATACATTACTTATTTATGATTTCATAGCCACACAAAAAATGGAAGAATAATGAAGAACTTTAATCCTTCAGGCACTTAGCTGCATTGACATCTGCTCAAAACATCTCCGTCGTTCATCTTCGCCGGAGACGGAGTTCTTTTAAAGCCGTGGTGATGACTACTGACTGACTAGTCTCTCAAGATGTTTTTGTGAAACCAAGAAACGACATGCAGTTTCCAATCTAATAGAGAAACTACGAAGCAACGTTGAGGATATTTGGGCCACCTTACTAAACGAGAAACCAAAAAGGCCGAGACCATGACTTTTCTTCGTCAAGGGTCCAATCCACATAAAAATAAAATAAAAAGCGTATTGGGAGTTTGGGACACAATCTACACATAATCAATCATGACATTTAAAAAAAAAAAAAAAAAATTAAACCAAACAAAGTTACAAGGATATCAAGTTCTAACAAATCAATATCACAAATATTTGAGGTTTTGATAAGTTAATAAAATACTTTCAATCATATCTCTGAATTCTAAATCGTAAACCATAGCCTCTACTCTTAATAAACTTAGATACAAAATCCTATGTTTAAGCGTAGCGTAACACACTAACAACACTTCACTTCTTACTCAAAACGTAAACAAAATGGTTTATTACAAGTTTTTTTTTTTTTTTTTTTTTTTTTTTTTTTTTTTTTGCTTTTGCAAACAAACCTTTATCTTATTATATAACCTCTCCTTGAAAAAAATCTATACATATATTTTGTAGTTTAATGTTTTTTTTCCAACAATTAGATATACCAAAAAAAAAAAGTAATCGAATATATATTCATCGTGGTCATTTTCAAAAAATAATTATACAGATGCCTGATGTGTCTGATGTCTCTGTATCATTTTTGTTCTTTTTAAATTGCAAAAGAATTATAGAGGAATCCAGAACGCATAATTACAAAAGAATTATCAGCAAAACCATCTTATTCAATCGTTTTCCAAATTTTAATAATGCAAATTTCTCTAGTAAAATCATAAGATTGCAACGTGAAAATATGGATACATATTTTATCACGATCGGATTATTGCATGAATCATTTTCTTTCCAAGATAATTAACGAAACTAATGATTACACAAAACAACACGAATGGGACGACCAACGGCGTCGCCGAGGGACGTAATTGGCGCATTAAAGATATTATAGGTCGGCATAAAAGACAAGAACAAATGATATACCTTAATTTTCCACGTTTCAATCGAATTTTATAAAGTAAAGCATTGATCAATCGTAGCTATATGTATTTTTTTTTGGCAAAGTAACATGTGGACCATATTTAATGCAAATATACATCAAACTATTTCTTTGTTAAGTAAATTAGCAAATTTCGTAAATAATATGTTGATGTATTAAAAATTGTTAGGATATGTATATTTTCATATATACCCTTGTTCTGTGGGTTGGATTGATGCGGAAGGAGATGTTGGAGTAGAGAAAGGAAAGACAGACTCATTGAACGTAACGTGGCGGGAGAGTATGACAATCAGGCGTTTCATCACTACATGGCTTCAATGGGGATGCAATTTCGTTTTTCTTGCCCTTACACATCACAACAAAACGGTCGTGCTGAGCGTATGCTTCGTACCATCAACAACCTCATACGTACTCTCCTCATTCAAGCATCCATGCCACTGGCGTATTGGGTCGAGGCATTACACACGGCGGTCCATCTCATTAATCTTCTACCATCCTCCGCGATTCATGACGAAATTCCATTCACCAAGTTATTCAACAAGGAAGCACCGTATTGTTCTCTTCGTACTTTTGGGTGCCTTTGTTACCCAAACATGACATCGACTTCTCCTCACAAGTTGGCTCCTCGATCCACACACGTAGGATATGTATATTTTAGAAGAGGGGAGATGAAAAGAAAGATTAGAAGACCCTTTGCTCTGATACCATATTGAATAATAAACTCCCTTACGTTGTGTATTATTAGAGACCCCAATATATAGAGATACAAAGAGTTCTAGAATGTACGAACAAGGGTATATATGAAAATATACATATCCTAACAAAAATGACAAAAAAAAAACATTTTGGTAGATATTAACAAAGACATAAGATAAGTGTTCAAAAATCTTGTAATGAATAAATATCGATTTTAAGGACTAAACTAGGAAATTTATTAGATCCTAGAAACCAATCCCACTATGATAAGCTTCTCTTACTTATCTTATGTTTTAGCAAATGATGAAATGAATCTTGTTCTTGTCTTACATAATCCCACCAAAACATTATTATAGCACTCTGCACTCCTAAACTCGAGACAATAATCTTAGCAGCCCTTAGTCTTTTGGTGGTGTAAAAGTTATAAAAACGATGGCAGAAACCAATAATACGAATCTTTTTATAATCGTGTGTATTTAAATTAAACTACTAATCTTCTTTTTAGTAAAAGTTCAAATAACTTTTTAATACTATATGGTCGCTGTCTTTTTTAGAATCTTTAGCTTGCGCAGACGTCTTCGTTTGATTATTACATTCTCTATGTTGTTGAAACACACATTTTCGTTTAATGTGTACGCATGTTACATATCTGCTGAAATGGATCGAAAAGCTTAAAGAAACAGTTGACAATAAAATTATCAACTAAATTAAAAGACTGCGACGAAGTAAAAATTATAAAATTAATTTAATTAGTAATTAACCTAATTTTTTATTAAATTAATTCCTGTCCAAATCTGAACAGGTAGTTAATTCCGTTAATCATGGTCGCATGTCAAGATCTAACCCATCCCCCACACCTTTCATCACAACCAGCTGTCTTCATGCCATCATCTTTTTCCTCAATTCTTTTATCGTCCATCATTTCCTTTTTGCAACTAGCTAGATTCATTTTTTGGATTTATTAACTCATCCAATCAGAAGATTCAAGGAAATTTTTTTTAAAAAAACTTAACCCAAAAAAAAATCTAAGTAGTTCCCACTAGTGAAGAAATTGTTAAGACAGTTGATGATGATTACTGTTAAAATACACATACCATCAAGATCAAGTGAGGGGTTTAATTGTTTGAAACGCAAGTTTTTAGATGTGACATTTTATGGCGCTTATTATTATAGAGATAGTAAACTCTTTTCTTGTTTCCGTCAACTAAACTATATAGAGTTTGGTCTTTAAATTACCTAACCAAACAGTAAAAACATGAAAAAGGTAACAAAAACAATTAAGTACATTTTAAAACACCAGTTGCACTCTTTTTATATTAACCCCTTTGAATCTTTTGCAACTTTTCTACATATATCACCCAGTTTTTTCTGACTTGTGTCTTTGTTTTTTTTTTTTTTTTTTTTTTTTTGTGTTTCCCTCTTCCGGGTCAAAAAAAAAGTTGTGTTTTTGCTATCTGGGTTCTTGATACCAATACGTAATTCTCTTGGTTGGACCATTTAAAGTGAAATCTCCAAGAGATCTTTGCGTTTTTAATCTCAACCTCACACGATCTGTCTTAATCTGGTGTTCTTTTTTCTTTTGGGGTTTTTGGTGGTCACTTTATCCTCTATTGCAACAACATAATAAGAGTTTTTGTGTGTTGGTTGTAAGAGAAAAGGACTTGTTAAGCAGTTAGAAAAGTGGTGGTTGAGGTTTCGGTTTCGTTTTACACGAGATAAGTTAGGGTTTCTTGTTGATCTTTCCACAAGAAAGTTGTTTTCTTCTTCTTGTGATTTCTTCGCCTAATTTTTTGGTGGATTTTAAAAACCCCCCAAGCCTGTGTCTCTTTGTTTGTATCGAGTCTGTTTGGTTATTACTACAATGGAACCATCTTCTGGAGTCGGTGCTGAGAAGAGACCACCAACCGTTGACTTGGTCAAGGATAAAAATGGAACCGATCAGATTCTTCTTCAGAATCCTAAAGGCGCTTCTGTCAAGGTTACTTTTTTATTCTTCCGTTTGTGTTACTCCTGTGTTATAGGTAGAATCATTCTTGGATGCAAAAAAAATTCATAATTTGGATTCTTGGGATAGAGATAGAGGATAAGAGGATAAGATGTTGACTTTTTGATATTTGCCCACTAACTGTTTGATGTTTTTCCTCTTCCAAACTCTTCTTTTGCTACTAGAGGATTAGAGTTCATCTTTCAGATTAAAGATATGGGATTCTAATAATTGAAATGGGGATTGATAATGCAAGATTCTCTATACTGTTGGATTGTATCCTGTGTTTTTTTTATACATTTGAATTGGTCCAAAAGGTCTGATTTTTAGGGGAATAGGTGTTAATTGAGTCTCTCTGAATCAGAGAGTTATATATATAACTTGTAAACGTGTTTGATTGCTCTGTTTTTATTGGTGATTTGGGTTCTCTCATTCTTGTTGAAAGTTGAAGGCTTTTAGTTCATGGTTGTTGTTGCTTCAAACTCCACTATGGTTGTTGTCATACTGGCATCACATTGAACTGACGGTTTTTCTGGGATGATGCTTTGTTCAGATTAGTTTACATGGAGGACAAGTTCTTTCTTGGAAGACTGAGAAGGGTGATGAATTGTTATTCACCAGCGCCAAGGTAAAATAACTCTGCTTTTTCAGCATGTTTTCAACTTCTTAGAAAAGTTGGTGAATTAACTTGATGCTCTTGTTTCAGGCCAACTCGAAGCCTCCCCATCCGGTACGAGGAGGAATCCCTATATGCTTTCCTCAGGTACATTATAGACTCTTAAAATCTTCACATTAAGTAACCTTGGTTTTGATCACTTTGCTTAAAAAATCTGTACTTTTCTCCCTTAAAAAGTTTGGAACTCGAGGATCACTGGAGCAACACGGGTTTGCAAGAAACAAGATGTGGCTTGTGGAAAACGATCCACCTGCTTTACCTTCATTTGACTCAACCGGTAAAGCTTATGTCGATTTGGTACTTAAGTCATCCGATGAAGACACTATGAGGATCTGGCCTCACAGGTTTGCAAACCCGATCAAAAGTTGATTCCTCGTTATGATGTGATACTGTTTTTTTTTCCTTATTAATTGGTATTATTGCTCTTGTTTCAGCTTTGAGTTTCACCTGAGAGTCTCACTGGCATTAGATGGGAACCTAACACTGATATCAAGAGTCAGAAACATCAATTTTAAGCCTTTTAGCTTTGCCATTGCCTATCACACTTACTTCTCCATTTCCGATATTAGGTGAAAACACTGAGTTTAGCCTCTCTCTAGTCTCTCTACTGATCACACCTTAAAGAGTTCTAATGCTTTCTTTCTTTCTTTGGTGTTTATCAGTGAAGTTAGACTTGAAGGGCTGGAAACTCTCGACTATCTTGATAACTTGCACGAGAAAGAGCGTTTTACAGAACAAGGCGATGCACTAACCTTTGAATCTGAGATTGATAGAGTATACCTAAATTCTAAAGACGTGGTTGCTGTTTTCGACCATGAAAGAAAACGCACATTCCTCATTAGGAAAGAAGGTCTACCTGATGTCGGTAAGATAAAAAATATAGAAAACTTTTACCGCCTTTTTCTCTAACCGGTTTTTAACAAAATCAGATTCTCGGTTTATTGCACAGTGGTATGGAATCCATGGGAGAAGAAAGCTAGAGCACTGACGGATTTGGGAGATGATGAGTATAAACACATGTTGTGTGTTGATGGAGCAGCTATTGAGAAACCCATCACCTTGAAACCGGGTGAAGAATGGACCGGGAAATTACACCTCTCGCTTGTGTTATCCACCTGAAACAACCGATACCGGTTATTGAAAACCGATTCTTCTGTGTGTCTTTTCATTGGCTATTGTTTTTTTATGTATAGTCTATAGAAGAACATCACAGTGTGTATGTGTGATTGATTCTTCGGTATGATCAGAATCCGAAATATTAAAAAGGAAACCTGAGATTTGAAAAGGTCGCCCATTTTTAGGAAGTGACTAGATAAGATCCTGGTTTTGTGCGAGATTTAATTAACTTGTGTAAGAAGATATTGTTATACTATATGAAATTTGTATTATTTTATTTGGTTAAATCTTCATTAATAAATAAAGCTTTCTTGTTCTCATGGTTAACCGTTCTTGAATAAACCATATCTATAACCATAAGCTAGTCTTTTTTGTGTTTGTCGTCTAAGTTTTATATTATTAATCCATCAATGTACAAGAGCTAACATAAACCAACAACCACAGAGACAAATTAGCCCAACCTAGCTAATTTGAAGGTGCTGGACCTGAGGTACCACCATAAAGGTCCCCCAACAACAACAAAAAATTCCCTTAACAAGAGAAACATCCACAAAAGACTGTTAATAAAACAGAGTATAAAGACAAAAACTATAAGCTAGTCTAAATGGCTATGTTAAGAATAAAAATCAAAATAATTATTTCTAGATTGAATGGCTTAAGTTAATGGCCTGATACTCATTGCCACTCAATGTTGGAGGTAGCGAAAAGAGAAAGAGGAATCAACCGTGGTAAGATGGGTATAAAATCATCACAATAATCATGAAAGATTTGAAATTATTGGTCGATTATGATGCACCATAAATTCTATAATTGGGTCGGTCCAATATTTAATACACCGAAGAAATAGTTACTATTTTAATAGAATATACTCTTATCTTATTCAAAGTATCATGCCCAAAGAGAAAAAGAGGAAAAGAAGGAAATTGTATTAAAATGGTAGAAGTCGATACGCATTAAAAGCTTTGTAAGCTTCATTATGAATTTATGACAAGTAAAGTAGAAACAAATAAAAACGTAATTTGCCTAAATTTTTTGGTAACTTAGATAATTTCTTCTTCCTTTAACACATTAACATAAACTAATCTCTTTTTCGTAAGCGTTGACCAATGAACTCTTATGTCTTATCATCCGGTTATGTCTAAATCGGTTCATAAAACTCAAACCGGCTTCACAATTATTTTTTTACAAATTCCAATTTATCTACCCTTAAAATGACAAAGATCGATAAGAAAATTGAATTCCCAAACCGTACTTGGATACAATAAAGTTCCGGTACATTAAAAGCAAATGGTCCCCGGTTCAGTATTAAATTAACCGGTGACCAATCTGTAAACCGAATAATAAAAAAAGTCGTATCACAGTGAGTATCTTTCTTCCCCTCGTCACTTTCACCCACTTTAATGCCAAAAAAAGAGAACAAAATAAATTTATATCCGTTGCTTGGAATTATATCAAAAAAAAAAAAAAAAAAAAAAAAAATATTCACAAGCTCTTAACTTCACTAGTGTTTCAATGGCGGTTCGTAGCTCCGTTCATCACATTATCACCACTTAGTAAATTTATGAGTTCGTCTCTCTTCCTCCTAAATAATTCTTTACTATTCAGCAAACCTGATTCGATTCTCGAGAAGAAGAGCCGCAAGAGTCGACAATAAAGTTCAGATCTGGAAAAAGCGAGGTTACCAATTCAATTTTTTTCTAGCTTCCAATTATAATAATTTTAGTCTGTTAATATAGAGTTAAGGTTTCACTTTTTTGTCAACTTTATAATTCCCAGAAATTGTAGGGTTGTTTTTTAAGAGTTTAAATTAAAGCTTCGAATGTTACCAAAAAAAAAAGGTTAGTTTCAGTTTCGTCATTTTCGAAGCTTAAAGTCTCTCTCTTTATCTGTCTCCCACTCCTGTTTTTGTAATATCCAGTGGTGGTCTCATCGCATAGAACAATTTCAAGATTCCCCTTTTACTTTTGTAATCCGCAGTCTTCTAAAAATCTGATTTTTATTTTTATTTTTTGCTTTCTTTCGTACCTTTTATTTTAAATTAAAGTTACCAAATTTTTTTCACCATTTATATATCCTCATCATCACTATCATCATCATCATCATCAATCAGATTGGTTTTTTTGATTTTATCTTTTTTCTCCAGTTCCAGATTTTTAAAGGAAACAGCTCGTTTTAATGGAAGCTTGGAGCTTTTTTTCTTCTCTATGGATTCTCTCTCTATGTTTGTTTATTATCTATGGAGGAGGAGCAAACGCAGATCCATTAGAAGACAAACGCGCATTACTCGAGTTTCTTACCATTATGCGTCCGACACGCTCACTCAACTGGAACGAGACTTCACAAGTCTGCAACATCTGGACAGGAGTTACTTGCAATAAAGACAGATCTCGGATCATAGCTGTTAGACTACCAGGTGTTGGACTCAATGGTCAGATTCCTTCCAACACTATAAGCAGACTCTCTGCTCTCAGAGTCCTAAGTCTCAGATCCAATCGTATCTCCGGAGAGTTCCCATCTGATTTCGTCGAGTTGAAAGACTTGGCCTTTCTTTATCTACAAGACAACACCTTGTCTGGCTCTCTGCCTTTAGATTTCTCTGTTTGGAAGAATCTCTCTAGTGTGAATCTTTCCAACAACGGGTTTAATGGAACAATCCCGAGTTCCTTGTCTCGTCTCAAGCGTTTACAGTCTTTGAATCTTGCTAACAACTCGCTTTCTGGTGATATCCCTGATCTTAGTGTGCTCACTACTCTCCAACACGTTGACTTGTCCAACAATTATAACCTCAATGGACCTATACCTAGTTGGCTTCGAAGATTCTCGTCTTCTTCTTATGCAGGCATCGGCATTATTCCTCCTGGTGACGTCTCCATCTTTCAGCCGCCGCCTCCACTTGCCAAGCAGACTCATCAGAAACAGAAAGATCACTTCTTGGGACTATCCGAGACGGTTTTTCTATTGATCGTTATCTCTGTTTCCATTGTGGTAGTTGCGGCTTTAGCATTTGTGTTGGCTGTTTGTTACGTGAGAAGGAACTTAAGACGAGGTGATCATGGGATTGTTTCGGATACTAAGCTGCAGAAGAATAAGAAGAAAGGTGGGATGTCTCCTGAGAAATTCGTTTCGAGGATGGAAGATGTGAACAACAGGTTATCTTTCTTTGAAGGATGTAACTACTCGTTTGATCTTGAGGATCTGTTGAGAGCTTCTGCTGAGGTTCTTGGTAAAGGCACGTTTGGGACGACGTACAAAGCTGTTCTTGAAGATGCTACTTCTGTTGCTGTGAAACGGCTTAAGGATGTTGCTGCTGGAAAACGAGATTTCGAGCAGCAGATGGAGATCATTGGTGGTATTAAGCATGAGAACGTTGTGGAGCTTAAGGCTTACTATTACTCTAAAGACGAGAAGCTAATGGTTTATGACTATTTCAGCCAAGGAAGTGTTGCTTCTTTGCTTCATGGTATGTTTTTTTTCTCTCTTGATCTAAAATGCATCATCGTAGCTACAAGATGTGGTTTTAGGCTCGTTGTTGATTCGAATGGATCTTTACAGGTAACAGAGGAGAAAACAGGATTCCTCTAGACTGGGAAACAAGAATGAGAATTGCGATAGGTGCAGCTAAAGGGATTGCTCGTATCCACAAAGAAAACAATGGAAAACTCGTCCATGGGAACATCAAGTCCTCAAATATATTCTTGAATTCAGAGCGTAGTGGCTGTGTCTCTGATCTTGGATTAACAGCTGTGATGAGCCCTCTTGCTCCACCAATCTCTAGACAAGCTGGTTACCGTGCACCAGAAGTAACCGACACAAGAAAGTCTTCTCAGTTGTCAGATGTCTACAGCTTCGGCGTCGTGCTGCTTGAACTACTCACTGGAAAATCGCCCATTCACACAACCGCAGGTAAAGTGGTAGACTGGACCATGTTTTAACGGTTACAATATGTATTCAGTCTAATCATTTCTTGGGAAATGGAAACTGTAGGGGACGAGATTATCCACTTGGTTAGATGGGTACACTCGGTAGTGAGAGAGGAATGGACAGCAGAAGTATTCGACATCGAGCTTCTGAGGTACGCAAACATAGAAGAAGAGATGGTTGAGATGTTGCAGATTGCAATGTCATGTGTTGTGAAAGCAGCAGACCAGAGGCCGAAGATGTCTGATTTGGTTAGGCTCATCGAGAACGTTGGAAACCGACGAACCAGCAGCATTGAACCAGAATCCAAACCCAAATCCGAAAATGAAGCCTCAGAAGCTTCCACGCCAAGTGAAATTTGAACCTATCAAATTCAAAACTGTTGATTCATCAAATCATATTTATCATGTGAAGTTGTTGTATACTCCTCTGTTTATTTCTTCTATCTTCGGTTTAGAACCGGTTCATCAAAGCACATTTTCTGTTTAGAGATATTCTTGGTTTTCAAAATTAAGTATGAAATAGATTCAAATTTTCTATATTCGTAAGTTATATTGCGTAAAGAAGAAGAAACAATTCGAATTCGAATAGGATTATAGACGCAATTAAACTGTGCTAAGGATTCTGGCAAAGAGTTGGTTTAGCCTCTAAACCAAGGAAGCCGAGTGCTTCAAACTTCAGAGCCCAAAACGAAGCCCATTGGGCCTAAACTATTATGAACTGCGAGTGAAGATCATCCGTGTTCATTTTTTACTCGCAGATCCCGGCATGTGATCTGAACTCCGACAAAATGGAACTAGTGGTCTCAAAAAATGCAATGTTTGGAGGGTTCTAACTTGTAAGAAGCACCACTAGCCTTAAGAACCCCACATGGTTATCCTCAGGATGATATTTGAATGGAGTTTGCGACTGATAATATATGTTTTTTCATAATACTATAAATCTTTTACTGAAATAACAATTTTTTCTGAGTCAAAAGAAAAGGAGGTTCATGATAACAGTACATAGTTTTGTCGTGATTGTGTTTTGGAGGAGGAACAGGTAGGTGGCAGAGATTACAATAGGAAGGAGACAAATGAGGCAAGTTACAACGTGAACTTGATTTGTCTAATTCCAGAAAATGATGTGTCCTCCTGCTCGTATACTGCAATAAGGCATTCTCTTCTTCTTTCCAAGTTGCGTAATTAGAAACCCACACACATATACATATTGAATCTCAATGTTATATAAATATGTCAATTTTATGTAAATCCTCATGTCCCCACGAAATCAGTGGATCAACATGTATTTTGTTTTACTTCACCGCTGTTAAAACGACGGCTTATTAGGAAATTTTGTGGAGTTGAACCATCTTTAACGTCTTGTTATAATTGGAATGTTACACTATTAACTTGGGTTTTACCAATGTCAATGTGCATGGCATATAAGTTTTCACGTATAAAACTACTAAGAGTATAAGTTTAGATTGTATACATAAATTGGTTTTTGCCCACACATGGTAGTACATATATCCCTAGTGTACTAACATATTGAAGCTTATATGAACGATGAAGAAAATAAACTTTATTTTCTCGACAAGGGAAAAAGAAAAACAAACTATCATATCATTTATAAAAAATAAATAACATGAGAATAGACATAACAGTCAACGTCCAATTGCTTTTATATGTTCTTCTTTGCCTTTTCTCAAGTCAGGGTCAAAAACTTGTTTTAGGTGGTTTGTCTACAAGTTACACAAAACAAGATATAAATTACTTTTAATTTTCGTTAAACAAACAATTGCCTTTTTAATATGTAATTATCAAAAATAGTGATAGTAAAAGGTCAATTTCATGCGTGTTCCAAAACAGTGATGTGTGTATTATAATAGACCAATGGTTCCAGATTTCCTGGTAAAACTGAAAAGCTTTTTACCCTAACTCTATGTGCTATGTATGAGTATGAGCCTATAAGTTTAGATTGTATAAATTAGTAAACTCTATGTGCTATGTATGAGTATGAGCCTATGACTATGATTATTACTATCTCCAAAAAGTTTTTTGATTTTTTCTAACCTTAGTATTAAATTTGATTGGCTGTGTAGTCCCTTAAAATACGGAGTCAAACGAGGCATTTGTATCTCATTTAACTTTAGTCGTTAGCTCTTTTTATTTACCTTTACAAAGACATGGAAATATTTCACACAACTCACAGGGATGTACTATATAGCATATTTTATATTGAACCTGAATCTTTCCGGTTGAGGCTCCGGGTTTATGACACCAAATGTAAATATATAATTCATTATTTCATGGGAATATGTGTAGTTTGTCTAAATTTTCCACAATAGAAAACAGTGATACCTATATTAAATTATTTTGTATAAAGTTTATAATTATGTAGACGAACCATTACGACCCATGTCTACACCTTTGGTCAAAGCAGTGAACTGGTAAGTATTGCGAGTATTGCGACAAGTACGGTTTTAAAACGTTGTTTAATCAACAAACATTTAATTAGTGAGACTATAGCTAGTTAAGCTCATTTATATAATACTGTGATGCACTTCACGAAACCAACATGATTGTGCTAATCAAATTATAAATGATTCAATGTACATATATAATTGGCCGGCAATAAGGTCGTGAGAAAGTGTTGGAAAGAGTTCGTGACTCCATAGTTTAAGGGTTCCCTAGCTAATTAGATTTTAATTACAACCTATTAACTTAAGAGTAAAGATGGTACTATTATTTATTGAGATTTGTCTTCACTACATGACAAAATGTGACAAACACTTGCTAGCTCACCGCCCACTTCACCTCCACTCCACTTTGAATATGTGCAATCCAAATTATTTTATGTATCCCATTTTCTAATTAACTTGTTTTCAAATTTTGACTATATATCATTATATATAACGTCAATATTTTATGAGACACCATAACGTTTTCTTTCAAATTCACTATATATAACCTTGAGATACTTCAACTATCAAATTCAGTATCATTGGAATTAATGTCATAATGTGTTAAGTATATATCTAGTAAACACCGGTTTGAGTTTGTTGTTTGGTGTTTTACCGGCTTCTGTGCTTACAATATGTCAATATACTAAGTTAAAGTTCTGTGTTATTTTACTTAATTACAAGCACAAATTAAAACTAGATAGTTAAAATTCTAGTAGTAATAGATATTTTGAACATTACATAGAGATGTCAGAATTAACTAACTCTCGGTGCACGAGGTACCATGTTAATAATTGTGTAAGGTGGCAATCTCGAAGATTGAACAACTACAAAATTTCGAGCAACAAAAAGAATCGAAATCGTAAATAACAGAAGTAAATGACAAAAATTAATCAAAATTTAAGCGAAAATTTTAAACATCTTCAATATTGATTTCATATTTTTGTTGACATTCAGAATTTTTCATATATGATTTATGTACCTTCGTTTATAGTCAAGAAAGGATTGAATAATTCCATAATAATAAAACACAAGTTCTTTAGGGACTAGAAACCTAACTTGAAATTATAAATTAATTTACAATCATGAAAGATTAGTATTGATAGTTCACTTAGGTTCTCGGTTTAAAAGTCATATACTATATATGTGTTTTAAACATATAGAAAATTGGATTTTAACCTAAATTAAATTAATATAAAAAAATAAAAAAACGTATGATAATTGATAAGTACTCCTTATCTCGAATAATTCTAAGTTAATTTAAACCCCTAATGTGTTTCTTGACCAGCATCATTGAAACACTTTCCAGGTACATAACGTACATTCAAACAAGATAATTAGGTCATTATTGAAACTTTACTCTTTCTTTCCGTATCTTAATACTACCAAATTCTCTAATCATTGTTTCCCTCGTGTACACCGCTATACGCTTCTAGAGGAAAAAATATTACACCAATCACGTACTGCCTCTGTTTCACAGAGTGTCATTCTGACACATTTCACACAAATTAAGAAAAATTTGAATTATACATATTTGTCCCTATTTAATAAGTGAGTAATGATCTAAATTTAATGAAAATAGCTTTGAGTTTAAAGGTTAAAAAGAAAATTTAGCATTAAAACACTCATTAGAAATGTAAAATGATATTCTTTGTGAAACAAATTTTTTTTCGAATGACATTTTTGTGAAAGAGAGTATTTGTTTCTGGCACCAACTATATCATTCAAAGTTAAAATAAAATGTTAATGCAATTTAGGAAGGAATTAGGAAGTTGAATGGTAGTAGTATTATACTATTTTCAGTAATCATCGAGAAAATAACTCATTACAACCACCCAACTAATGTTCTTGTCATAAACACTAAAAATGACATCATTTTGTGTCCTTCCTACACACACAAAAAAAATGATCGGAAACCATTTTTGTCGAAACTGCAATTAAATATCTTAGAAGAAAGGTTTTCAGTTTTCCCATTTTCTCTTCTGTCAAAAGATTATGGGTTTAAAAAAAAAAAAAAAAAAGAGACTGAGAAGAGGACGTCAGCCGTCACATGACGGGAGGAAGTGACCAAGTGGAGGGAATAGAAGAAAGAAAGAAAGGCTCGAGAAAAGAGACGAACGACGCCGTTAGTTAGCGAAGTAAGTTAACGGAGAGGGTAGGTCCATTGATGGGGTCCTGAGTGGTACCATCGTCGGTCCAACGAGTGTCTCTGTATTCTTAGACAAATTATCCGTACGGTCTCTTTTCTTTGCTTCAAAATCAAACTAACCTTCTTGTTCATCTCTTTAGGCCATGACCATATTAACTCAGCTCCACAACTTCCATCAATTTTATATGTAACAACACGTTTTATACGGTCCCAATTCTAAACTTATCGTTCAATGTTCTTAAGATATATATATGGATACTCTTGTTCTAACCGTTCCGACTTGATTCGGTCGATCATGTTACTATTTTCTTTCAGAACTATGAAATAGTAATGGTATTAGTCTCTCTATTGCAAAATTAATCAATGAAGCTTTTACCTCGCTATATAAGCTGCTACCTATTAATAAATAATCTGTTATCAATTTTAAACACATAATATTAAAATTAATTCATGTATAATGTTAGTATATAGTATATATGATTTGATAGAAATTTGTTCAGCTGTTTAGTTGAAATTTGAAAACAAAATACAGTATCTAACAGGAATTTTCTATGGGCTTGTAACCTAAATAACATGTCAGAAGAGACAAGACTCACAACCATACGTTACCTCTATAATCAATAATCTAACCAAACATACAGTAAAGCTAAAAAAGAGAGTTGAAACTGATTTTATTTATGATTTTGAGAGATGAAAATATATATTAAAATTCATCTAAACTACTAGTAGTACTAATCTTACAAAAACAAAAACAATATAGATGATGTTATCGTTTTATTTTATTTATAAGGGATATTTCATTTCTTTATTGAATTGAAAAATTGATAAATAAAACACCGTGGTCTACCACTTCTTTTTCTTGTCCAGCGCAAAAAAACTTTCGATTCTCACGTAAAAAACTATGCACATTGTACATTGTGTGATTTATCGAATTTCTATGAAATTATCGATGTCATAAGCACTGATGATTGTGTAATGATTAATATTTCGTGGACCAACGTTTTTTTCATTATCTTAATATTAGTAGCGCCTATTACTATACTGATTTAATTTCGGAAACGAAATTTGATTTGTTGAGAAATGAACTTATTTGTCTTTGCTTTTTCCTAATCACCGTTTTTAATTCCTTTTACTTAATGGAACCATTTAGTAGTATAATACTACAACACAGCATACGAAATCATATGTTATGGGATTCCTGAATAAATTACGTGGCTCGAAGTTAATTTGCTCATCTAGGGTTCGATGCTTATATTAGTCGGTAGTGATATATACAACGATCTATTTACCGTTTTTTCTCACACATTTTAAAATTTGTTTTCTACGAAAATCTGTACCACTTACTACAAGTCTACAACTATATGTTTTTCAACTTTATTTAAAATAATGTTCTAAGTAAGCGTATATAGTGTATATAAATATTAAACTAGCCATATTTACTTATAGTATATGTATAGCACAGAAGTTGGACAAAAACTGTAGTATAACGTTAGAGCAGGGGAATAAAAAATGAAGGGGAAAGACAAGACAGAACAAACGGTACATGGTTCACATACCCTGCGATCAAAAAATTGCTGCGTTCTTTGGCAATGTAGCATGGGCTTCCAATACCTTCTAATACACTTACATTATTATATAGTATATAGTATATTCTATGATACTCACATTAACAAATACGATCAAAATAAAACATCATAATTCACTCTATATATATATACTGATAATTTAAAAATCAGTTTGTGAATATTAATTAAAATTTGTAAGTGAGTATCTATCATAATTCACAACTAGCACATGTTCAAATTTTTCTGATAATTAAGTGTTAAATTCTCAAACAAATTCACCACACACATTAAATAATCAAAAATATTCATAGCTAACAAAAACAAACTACCAATTAATACACTTCAATCATGATTTGGGAACTCAGCCCTACGATAGATAGGAATGCTGCATAGTTGACCATTGATCAAAGTATTTCCAAACACTTTTTTTTTTTTTTCTTTTTAACTAGAGAAAATAATCTCATACAGTATATATTTGCCTCTCAAGAAATGCCAAATATGCTCGTCTTAAAAAAATGTCAGTGAATTAAAGGCACTTTTGTTTACAACTCACATAAAAGAAATTTGCAGGGAAATAACAGAAAATTAACGAAGTGAGTACTAATCAGACAATTAAGAACTAGTAATACAAAACGATTTCAAAAATTACCGTGCATATATGTATATTATTTTCGTTTGTTGTGGCGCAACGTCCAAGGTTGTTGTCTGCCACGTTAGCCACCCACACAGCTGTGTAATAACTAAAAAAGTTGGGAAGAAGGTTTTTGAGTCTGGTAAAGGTTAAAACAGTGGAGTAGTAAAGAACTACGAACCGTAACGGTCTTTTGGATTTTCTCACTACAAACGCAACTTGCCTTACTTAAATGACCAAAGTAACCCTGTGGTTAGAAAAGGAGAACTTCGCACGGAGGACTTAATCACCACCTGCTGCCGTTGATTAATATTTAATTTAATTAATGGTTCTGGTCAAAAAGTAGGACTGGACCGTGTCTCCGGTATCACGTGACCTGAATCTCTAATTACGAGAACATTTTAAATTTTAAAATTACACACACTCGTAATTACTTTAGTTTAGTAAGATACTAAAATACATGTTTTATTTTTGTCAGCTGCATAGGATAAAGGCACGTCCCAGCCGTTGGATTGGACCCAGTTCTGATATAACACGTGTCGATATCTTAATCGTTTGACTTATGCGGCGTTTTGGTTTCGTCAAGCTCTTTCTCCGGCTTTAATTTTGTCTTGATTAGTTTTTTTTTTTTTTTTTTTTTCTAAAATTCAGCCAAAATTAAAGATTTCTTTCTAATTTTTGCTTCTTTAAAAATTTGTTCTTTTATCGAAAAATGAAAAATTGGTGGTCGGCACTAATATCTAATTATGCACATTAATGTCATAATTGTTATTTGCGTTACAAACTACTACTACTACTAATAATTACAGTCGACACATGTTTGTAATAGTATATGGTTTTGTTTTTTTCATCTACATTTCTAAAATATACCAAATTATATAAGAAATTTGAAAATTACATTTAATATTATAATTATTTGATAACTACAGTTTTTAAACAAAAAAATAACAAGATACCCTTTTTCTTTATTAAACATTATTTAAATAACTAAATACTAATAATAATTAGAAATTTTAAAAATTAACCAATATTTTTGATTAATTATTAAATTAATATAAATTATTAAGAAAATATACTATTTTAATAATTAACTAAAAATAATTAACAATGTTAAAAATAATGATTTAATTAATAAAATTAATGAGAAATATATTTACTGTATTAAAAATAAAAAATATTAAATATTTTAAGAAATAAAATTATTTAAATTAATTTTGTTTATATGATTTATATTTAAATTTATTCAAAAATTAGTAATTTATATTACAAAATTTATTATAAATATATCTCAAAATTTTAGACTTATTTCATTTAATGTTGATTTATCTCTAATGTTTACTTTTTGAACTATAGATTTCTTTTTCTATTTATGTTGAGTTAATTATTTTTTCCATCGACTTATTTTACAACATTTGACTTATATTATGTATAGTAGATTTATAACATAGTCGATCTTTTTTACTGTTAACTTATTTTTTTGTCAATCTTTTTTTTAATCGTCTACAATTCAGTAAAGATTATAATAGTGCAACAAATGTAAACGAGGCACCAAACCAAAAAGCCAAAACCGTAAGCAAACACTCGCAGAGAACTTAATTTTTGATAATCAAATTATATTTATTTTTAGTAGATTTGTTTATTCATGGTAAATTTATCATATTATATGTTGACTTATTAATAAGATCGATATTATAACTTGTTGACTTAAATTTAATTTTTGTCGATTTATTTTAATTCTGTCAGCTTGTTTTAAAACTATCGACTAATATTTTGTTTGATTGTTTTTTGTTTAGTTGATCTTCGATGTTGTTGACTTATTTGTTGTTGAAAAAAAGACTTATTTTGTTTTGTTTGTTGATTTCTATTTTTTCCCGTTGATTTGTTTGGTTTTAGTAGACTTATTTAATTTTATGTTGGTTTATTAATTTCGTTGACGTTTTGACATGTCGATTTATATTTTGTTTTATTGTTTTTTTCTTTATTTCCTGACTTATATTGGAAGAGTAAAATTATTTTGTTTTTAATTGTTTTTCACTTTTTGAACTATTGAATTTTAACAATTTGACAGCTTTTGATTATTTTATTTAAATTGTTTTTAAAAGAATTTAAAAGTATTTAACTTATATTTAAATCTTGCTTAAAATAACAGTATATTGAAAAGTATATATTTAATATAAAGTATATAGTGAAATAAATATTTTTGAAAAACAAATCAAAATTAAATCAATTTCTATAGAGCTGAAATTCATAATAAACTAGTCTGTAATTTTATAATTAAATATGTAACTAAATTAAACAAAGTTTAATCATATATTTAAACTAAGATTGTCTAAAAATTTTACTAACATAAATCCAGTAAAAATAAATTCTAGCAAATCTTATTTTGATTTTATAAATTATACTAGTATTTTGGTTAATAGTTAATGTTATCCATAATAAATAAATTCATTATTTACTGTTATTTATTTTAAAATTACAAGTATCTCATTAAAAAACTAAATTATTTATTTATTTTGTTTCTATAAAACTATTTAATTGTTAATTATGAGCAAAAAAATTCATTTTATTTATAAATTAAGATATTCTCCCAATACTTAAAATAATTTACTGTAGATTTCAAATTACTTATAAAAATCAGGACACACTATCTCTAAAATTTTCAATTTCAATTAAATGTACGTTTTGGATTGTAATAGTCCTTTGACAAATGTCTTTCATTCACTTAAATATCATCAATACAAAATCTCTTTACACTAATCATGAACCCGTTTTCCATATATGTTCGTATTAGCTAAGAAATTCATATATTTAAACACTATATATATATATATATATATGAAAACATTAGTTAGAGATACGAATGCAAATATTCACCTTTATTTTTTTAACACTGCATACTTTATTAATTAAAATAAAAAAATCGTTTATTTATTGTTTTTGAAAAGATTTTTTTTAAGATATTCGAAAAAAAGAAAAAGAGTAAAGAGAGAGAGAGAGAGAGAGTATATGATATGAGCCGTTTCAAGATCCTATAAAAGAGTCTCTCTCTACAATACATGTGCTCTGCCGCTTTTAAATCTCTCTTCTTCTTCCTCGTGTCACTCTTTTCTCACACTCTCTGCAAATAAAAAGTAAAAAACATTTTTTTTTTTATTTTGTCTCTCTGCCCAAATTTTTATATTTCCAGGAATATTTCCTAGAAAAACCCAAGCAAAGCTTTAAGCCTTCCTCTCCCCCAAAAGTAGCATCTTCCTCTTTATCTCCTTCTCCTTATCTCTCTCTGCTCTCTCTCGTTTGTGAAACGATTCCATAAGAATATAACCAAAAGCTCTTTTACCTTACTTCAACTTTCCGGGAAAAAAAAAAAAAAAAAAACTTCACGCTTCAAGGCTTCTCTCTCGCAGTGTTTTCTCGTGCCTTTTCTTCTTTCTATAAATTAAAGAAAAAAGTCTCGTCCTTTGAGAAAAGTTTTGTTTCCATAGAGAAGAAGAAGAAGAGAAGAGCACCACTCTTGTTCTTCAAGTTTCATCAAAAAAAAAAGTCCATCTTTATTCTTTGTCTCTTTCCTTTTTTTTGCTTTATGCTATAAAAACACACACCGAGAGACACAGTCACAGTCTTGAGTGAAAATAAAAGAGAGAGAGAGAGAAACAGAAAAAAATGGAAGCGGAGAAGACAACAATGGTTGAACCGAGGGTGAAATTCACAGAGCACAAAACCAACACGACGAGAATCGTACCGGATTTAACCAACAACCACCACCAAACCACCAGGGTTCTTCGTATCTCAGTCACTGACCCTTACGCTACTGATTCCTCTAGCGACGACGAAGATGAAGCACTCAACAACAGTTTCGTCTCTAAACGCCGTCGTATCAAGAAGTTCGTCAACGAGGTCGTTCTCGATTCCGGTGCCTCTGCTGTTGCTAATAGCGAAACCGAAACCGAATCAAAGAAGAGAAAGAAGATAGCGGTTAAATCGGAGTCTACTACTGCTTCTCCGGTTGTTTCCGCTACTACGACTACGACGGCGACGGGAGAGAAGAAGTACCGGGGAGTGAGACAGCGTCCTTGGGGTAAATGGGCGGCGGAGATAAGAGATCCTCAAAAACGTGTACGTCTCTGGTTAGGTACTTACAGCACCGCCGAAGAAGCTGCCATGGTTTACGACAGCGCCGCCATTCAGCTTCGTGGTCCCGACGCTCTCACTAATTTCTCTGTTTCTCCTACCACCACCACCACCGCGACGACGGCTGAGAAAAAACCCCCACCACCTTCTCCGGTGAAGAAAAAGAACAAGAAGACGACGAAGAAGAAGAACAGCAAAACCAAAAACTCCGTTACAGCTTCTTCTACAATCAGCGGAAGCAGCAGCAACGACTGTCTCTGTTCTCCTGTTTCCGTTCTCCGATCTCCTTTCACCGTCGACGAATTCTCCGGGAGCTCTTCACCACCAGCGGTTACAGCGGCGGTTGTTGTCAAGGAAGAGCCGTCGATGACGACGGTGTCGGAAACTTTCTCCGATTTCTCTGCGCCGCTGTTTTTAGATGATGACTTGTTCGATTTCAGAAGCTCGGTGGTTCCAGACTATCTCGGCGGCGGCGGTTTATTCGGGAAGATTTGTTCGCGGTGGATATGTGTACGGATATGAACTTCGGATTCGATTTCGGATCTTCCGGATTATCCAGCTGGCAGATGGATGACCATTTTCAAGATATTGGGGATTTATTCGGGTCGGATCCTCTTTTAGCTGTTTAAATTTTAAAATAAATAAATAAAATAGTTTTTTAAAACCGGCCGTTACTAAACGGAACCCGGAGAAAGTTTTGTATACCGGTGAGAAAATCTCGGTGATGTTCGTTGTTAATTTGTTTTTCTTTCTTGTGATATATAATTATATATAAGTCAAAATTGTATTAATGTAGTTAAATTGGTGGTATTAATTATAAAATTATAAACGTTTGTTAAAATGACTCCGTCTGTTAACGGTAATGGGAGGTCGTGTTTCTTTTTGCTTCCACGTGGTCTCTGCTCTCTTTATCTCTTTTTAAAATATTTTTGGTCGACCGAAAAAATTCCTTTTGATTTTTTTTAGTGTTGTTGTTGTTGGTGAAGAAGGCACGTGTGATCTCACGTGATGGGAACAATTGAAAAGCTTTTTAAGCTAGTCTTTTTGTTTTCTTAAGGCTCTAATCATCATTTTTAAGAAAAAAAAGAAAAGGCTAATAGTTATTTTATTGTTTACACGGTTACAAGCTAATAATAATCCAATTCCAAACTCGAAAATAAGAATATGAAATAGTGAGATATGCCAGGTAGATTGAGACTAGATACGAAGGAGGGGGAGAATCTAAGTTGATTTTGATATGTGGCACATCATAGAAGAAGCTATAATTTTTGTCAGTTTATTCACAAGAAAATGAGAAAACGAAAATAAATTATTAGGATACTTTCATGAGGATTAAATGAGAAAGAGGCAGTTGGGGTAATTGATTTGTCTAGTGTGTTTCAATCGCACTCTGTTAACAGTTTTATAAAAAAAAGTACGATGTAATGTTACTACGGTTGTTTTGTTATGCACGCAAATCTAATTGCTTTATAGTAGTACTTTTATACTAAGCTAGATTGTGTAGTAGATAAGATCGAAACAGTGTTCTTTTATTGCTAATAGATATAATAATTAGGAGCTATTGATATGATTGATTTGATTAAGGTTTACAAACGTTATTGTTGATAGTCCTAAACGTAAACTCACAAGCAAAATGAATTATATCTATTGAGAAGTTAAATTTCTTACTGTTTATGTGTCCTTTTCATATCTCTATCTCATGTCTCCTTCTCTCATATACTAATTTAGTCGGATTCATATGAGTTTATCAAAGGGAAAAATGTCGTTTTAACCATGAACTTACACAAAAACGCCATTTAAACTATCAACTTTGCTTGCGGTCATTTAAAACATATAGTTGCAGTTGACTCTCTTTTAAAACATGAAACATCATTGACCAGGCCAAAAACTCCAGGTCGTAATTTCGGGTGACGGAGAAATTAACACCGTTAACTCACGTTAGTTTCTCTATTTGGCTGTCGTTAACAAATCCGTTAAAACGACTCAGAATGACTATTTCCGCCACTTTTCTGTTTGGATGTAAGTGACAACACTATTTTCGCCATCTACAACACTATTTGTTTCCATTCACGGTGGAGCTGCATCTACATCGTTGCTGTCATGATAGAGCGTCTGTGATTCGTCTCGTGACTCTTTGATTCGTCTCTGTGATTCGTCTCGTGATGGAGCTTCGATTACATCTCCGACAAACGAAATCACCCCCTTGTTTCTCACTTTTGGCGTCGAATAATTAGGGTTTCAAAGATTTGAGGATTTTGGAGATTTTGGGAAATTAGGGATTGCAATGCAATTTGGGGATTTTTATCTTTTGTTGTTCTGAGTCGTGGATAAAAACGACGTTGTTTTTATCCTTAACGGATTTATTAACGACAGCCAAACAGAGAAGCGAACGGGTGTTAACGGGTATTAATTTCTCCGTCACCCGAAATTACGACCTGGGATTTTTGGCTTGGTCAATGATGTTTCATATTTTAAAAGAGAGTCAACTGCAACTATATATTTTAAATAGCCGCATGAAAAGTTGATGGTTTAAATGGCGTTTTTGTGTAAGTTCATGGTTAAAACGACATTTTTCCCGTTTATCAAATTATATTTGTTGCTTTATATTGGTTTGTTGATTTGCATAAATCTCCTGGTCCTGAATAATCAAAATATTCATAATTGCCTTTTTGTCCATATATTGTTTCATTGTTATTTACGAATAGTGATGTTGCGATGGGTAATTTTATCATTTAAACCTTCTGGTCTATGCCTTGGTTTGATCCGATCACATACGGTCTTGACTTGGGCAGCTTATCCCAAAGTTAATTCACCGACTAATTGCAAAAATTTACAACTTGTCTACGTCGATATCTAGTCAGGCTCGGGCCAATTTTGCTTTGCAGGATAGTTTGGTACTCCTCCACAACATGATCTTATTTAAGAGTTGATGGAGCTTATTTTTTTTGGTGTGATTCATGAACATTTGTAGACGTGATTCACATTCTTTGATGCACTGTTTGCTTGTTGTTTCTTACCGTCACACAATCATATAAAATTTAAATTTCAGCTTGAACATATTGCTACTTCAAAACAACAAAAGAGTTATAATAGATGTTTTGGAGCGTTTCACCTAAAAGTATTACTAGATCCCAAAAACCGAATGGGACTGGATTAAGTTCGCATTCCTTTGACGGAACAGTTAATTCACACTCATCATTAGTAATCTAAGCACACACAATTTTTTCCAACAAATAACTTTTAATGAAATTTAACTGTTAATTCGATAAATCATAAAATGTATCCAACAAAGTGTATACATATTCGGAATAACTCTCTTTAGAAGAGAGTCTCCTAAAATTTACAAAAGGAAATGGGGTTTTGGTGACTAAACAAAATTTATTCGAAATATCTGATAAAACATGAAAAAGCAACAACCAATATAGTTGGTAAAGCAATCTGAAGATAAAATAAAATTTTAAAATATATATATATATATATATAACGATAATTAAAGATTGAAAAATACATAAATAGAGAGGTGAGGTGCAGGGAAAAGAACTGACGACACGTAGGCTAGAGCCGCAACTACTCGAGAAAGAGCATTGTCGTGTCCCTTTCGTTAAATACTACTCTCCCCTGTACTCTCTTTTTCTCCTCTGTGCCCGTAAGGCTCCTCCAGAGGCTACTGCTACTATTCTCAGTCCTTTTTTAAAATTAGAAATACAATTTTTTATTTTTTTAATAGTTGGATATAAAATGTGAACTAGTAACATTCATACATGAAATAAAAATATTTCCGACAATCTCAGAATTAACCCATGCAACTTGCTGATTTTAGGGTATAATAATATTCTAACACTTATTAGTAAATGAGGAAAAAATAGCTACCGAAAACGCTTTCAAATATTTATTACGTACACAATTCAAAGACGTACTACGGTTAATTATTAGAGAATTCAGAATCTAGATGCAACAATATTGTAAGATTTATTAGATACGAAAACAAAACAAAAAAAATGCGAAGAAGTATTAATTAGTTTGGTCCCCTCTTCCCAAAAATGTTCATGTGAATTGCGTGATTTTTCATGCATACCCATCAATATAGTGTCCATACAAAAACAAAATATTCAAAATGCATATGGACTCACATTTTAATCTCATGCTACAACAACAATGCGTATTCAAAGTTGTTGATCAATATAATTTACTGATTCATCAAAGTTTACATTAAGCATATACAAGTTTATTACTACTGCTAATCACTATATTGATATAATAGTCTTTTGTGTATATGGGTTCAAATTTCAAATATTTAAAGAGGTTCGTTGCATTTATATTCAAAAAGCAAAAATAGTTAAAAAAAAAACCCATGACTATCCCAGTGCCCCCTTCCTAAAATTCGCAAGGCTTGAAGATGGTCATTGCCCACAGATACTATCTATATATTCATGCATATACAATACAATATACATATTACACACAATCATACAAACATATAATATTTTTATATAGTTATATATGTGTAATGGTGTCCCCTCAAGCAAAGATTTTGTTTGTCACAAAATTCCAGAGCTCACTTGCAAGATTTATGCCAAAAGATAAAATGGGGACCTTTCATGAGAGATCTTCTCTCGTGATTTTTCTAATTATACTTAAACTTTAGAATATATATCTTCATGATATATAAATCTTTTGTGACACATTCAACCGTTATTTGGTTAATTTCGAAAGGTAGAAGGATAAATAAAAACTAGAAGGTGAGAAAGCCACATGTAAAAGCAAATCCTAACCATTCACGTCATGCCATATATTGATCTAACGGTCTCCAACTAAGCATTAGCGACCATGTAAGGGGGACATTTACGATGACGCGTCTCAGATATGGAAATGGTACGGCTTTGGATCCCGTGGACCAGGCGAATCTGGACCATCCACTTGATACCTGTTGGGCCATTGGATAAGCATTTTTGGTGGGAATGGTTGAAATGAAACCAAGTGTCTAAGTAGATCTTAACAGTTATTGCCAAAACCAACCAAATTGTTGAACCGGATAAAACCAGGATTCTGTTTATCTGTACCGGTCAACGACTGTCTTGGCCAAAAAAAAAAAAGGACATGATGGTTTCAAACATTCAACGCAAGTTTGACTTCTTCCTGGTAATATCTCACTTGACCCTATCCGTATACATAATGCCTTACTCCGTATTTTTCCGTATTTAATGTTTGGTCTATCATCATTATTCCATTATCTGTTCTTCTTGCTCACGTCCATTTTTCAAATAATTCAAAAAAGGCTGACATAATGATCTTGACTGAGATTATATAAGTACATACGATACGATTTCTAGGTAGAGATATTTGCATAAAGTTAAACAGTCAGTACAAATTAGATAGATGGGGTTAACATTTAGGATATGCATAGTAAAAATTAACATGTGGAATAGAAAGTGAGTGAGACAGTGTCTCATGAAAAGTGGCAGAGACACCATTAATAAATAACATGGACCAACAACAAAGGAATTAAATGATGATGTCTTTCATTTTCAATATTTCACGTACCATTCTCGTGTCATTCCCATGCACTTAACATGTTTGCTCTGCTTCCCTCCATTTAATTTTCCCTGAACTAACCTTCCAACTACTTTTCGGTTATCTATCTCTATCTTTTTCTCTCCATAATGCAACAACAATCTAAAAAACTTCGATTTTGAATACCTTGTACTATAGGTTACTAGTTTCGTGACGATGGTCGCGGCTTAAATAAAATCATAAATATATACCCCAGAGAGTTTGTGTTTTCCTCTATACGAATCGGTGATCATCTTAGCTCTTACTAATCAGCTTTTGGTCATCTTAATTAGCTCTTACTAATCAGCTTTTGTGCTACGTGCAACATATGGGAAGCCTTCAAAAATGCATTTTGAATCCAAAAGTTATATATGTATATATTACTAGAAACGAAAATGTTTAGCAAAACAATTAAATTTGAGATCACTTCCATGATTGATCAGTCTAATTTTCTAAGAAGACAAAAGAACATGTAATATTGGTTTTATTCAGGCCCATTTAAAAACTTACGTTTGTTTTGAGGTCATCGTCCCGTGATCGTGGTTTATCCGTTTCACCGGAAACAGATTCCCCAACCAGTATGCGGCCAAGAGGCTCTCCAACTTCTGAATTGCGTCGCGGAGTCACACTTCGATCAAGAGACATGTCTCCGATTCTTGCAATCTCTTAGAGAATGTGTTCTCTCAATGGTTCGTTTTTTTTTTGTTGTAGCTCTAGTGAATAATCAACGAGTTCGCTCTATTCAATTCTAAAGTACAGTCAGTGATTAGGCATCATAATCTCAATGGAAATCTTAGTTTTTGTTATTAATTTTTGATTTTTTTGGAACTTACTTATAATATATCCATCATTGATCTATCAAGTATATCAAATACTTGTGCTTTTAGCCTTTAGTACAGTTTTGACGCTACTCTCTTGGTTGATTGATTACTCATCTCCCCTCATAGAGACCTTTGAGAAACTAGCACATCTACTAAAACTAGAGAATGTGATGTTGTTGGTGAAGAATTTGGAGTTTTTGGTATGTAAATTATGGTGATGCATGGTGAGACACTCTTATTTTCTGAATAATGGTAATATATATAAGCCGAGAAAGTACGAATCGGAAAAGTGCATGTCTCGAAGGGTGTCCTTGCTCCTCAACACTGCCTCGTAACAATTTCGCCTCTGTATTTCCCCTAGGTTTATTTGGTAGTTAACTTGTATGATGCTTTATGATCGGCCGCCCATTGTTGTAATAGACAATAATGCGTGCGTGTATGCTGCTATGTTAAGACTTGGGTTTGAATTATGCTATTTATTTTAAGACTTGGTTTGAGATTAAAAAAATCCTAAAGTCTTTCATATATCTCTAATTATGGTTTTGTATCCATAGATGAATGATGCCTGCTTACTTGTGCTTCTTGATGATGAAGTACTGAAGTAGTCTTCAATTATTGAAGCCACACCTTTCTCGTAATCATCTAATTAATGGGTCAGAAACAGTTGCACCAACAAGCTCGAATGGTTCCTAGTGTAACAAGAAACCCAATGAAAACTAATCTCTTGATGACATCTAAACAACGGATAAGTATTTTTTTTTTTTTAAAACAAACTATAAATAATCTAATTTTTCATAAGTCGGGCATAAGTTGAATAAGCCGGGATTGGAAGTGCATATGAAGAAGTTTTTTTTTAAAAAATTTATTATCTAATTAACATTTATTAAAAGAGCATATAAGCGAGTATTTAGAAACTACAAATGTTCTCATATGCTCTCTTCCTCTATGCTCTCATTTGAAGCATTTGTCAAGCATTTACCACTAAAACATTAATATATATTAAAATAGTTTTATATAATTAATTAATTTTGTAAAAAGTGTCAAAAAGTATAATTTCATAAAACATTAATTTATTTGTTATAAGATAATAGTTTAATGTATTATATTATATTAATTTTTAAAATATAGATATTTTTGTCAACAGCAGATTAGCTCAAAAGAGCCAATTAAAATATTGAAGTTAAAAATGTAAGTATAGATATAATATTTTTATAAAACAATTATAATATAGATTAATTATTTTTATAATTAATATATTTATATTATATATATATAGATTTTAAAAATTATCAAATTACAAATATAATATATATATATATATATATATTATCAAATTAATGTGTTATATATTATATATATTTATTAAATGTGTGAAAATATATTCTAAATACTATATAATGAGTGATTATTAAGTTTTCTAATTAACCACATTTAAATTATATATATTTAGTTAATATTCTGGAGCAGTTGAGTGATAAGATATTAAATTTATATTTAATATATTATATTAACTAAATATATCTAATTTAAATTTAATATCTCATTCCTCTTTTATCTCAATCTTTTCTTATTTTTCTCACAGTATGTTGTGTCTTTCATATGTGACGCCGAAAACACTCCTACGGTAACTGATAAGGTACCCGACTTTGTAGACCATATTCAAAATTCTCTTCGAACATTTGATAAGAGATTTCACTTGACTGCAAAAGAAGTCATAGTAGGCAATAAGAATCTCGAGTTTATCAGAGAGAATCGAATTAGCGTTGTATGCAAAAAATTGGTTCAATAATCAACCAACAAGCACTATCCTTACCAAATGCCTTTTGACGTGGCTGACCGGTTGATTCTACAAGAGATACTAAAGCAAGTTTTCGATAATGAATTGGTTCTATATTTTTTCTTTGTTTCAGGTGATTCATATTTTACTGACTTAGTAAAAGTGTTGAAAGACAATGACTATAAAGTACTTTTAGCTATTAACTAAAGAACAAAGTCAAGCTATAGTAGCGAGGGAGATCATGTATGGTTTTGGGATTTGATGTACACTAAAACAGCATCACCAATCCAGCATTTGGTATTTTTAGTGTAGATCATGTCAACGATTTTGAAACATGTACATGATATGTACCCTATATCTTCTAAAAAAAACACTTCCACACTTTATTTATTTTTTATTTTTTTGCAGATTTGTGTTTTTATCTTTTATTTTATACTAGATTAGACCCGCGTATTAACGCGAATATAAAAAATATGTGAAATTTTAAATTGTATTCAAAATATTAATTTTATTTCATTTGGTTTTTTTTAACCAGATTTAGAGTTCACACACTCCATCTTGCAATAATTTTTTTTTTGTATTTTACATGATAATAAAATTAGATTTTAATTCTATGCACTCAATCCTAATAAATAATATTTCTAATTTTCATATAAAAAAATGTGCATTATATCAAATTTATATCTTACTTAATATTTTAAAAAAACTAAAAAGTAACAATATCTAAAATAAATTTATTTCATATTTTGTAATCTCATACGTAATAGTTTTACTACTTGTCCAACTAATTATAAATAAAACTATACTAACATTATCATAAATTAATCAAAAATCAAGAGCGTTATCATGAAAAAATTATTTGTTTATGTAAAGGTGAATATCTACAATTCTTTTCTTTTAGGATTAATAATTGACAGTATAATTTATTTAATTATGGTATTATAGTAATCAATTGTATAATTTTCTTAATTCTTTCTCTTATAGAATTAGTAATTTAAAATTAGAATTAGTATTATTTTATATACATATATGAAATATCTTTTATATTTATTAAATTATTTAAATTTTAATTTCTTATAATTTACAAATAT